>JAXCMG010000117.1:1068987-1083688 GCA_034642415.1 Podarcis siculus
TAATAATAATAATAATAATAATAATAATAATAATAATAATAATAATACCAAGCATAAAGGCCATGAGCCTGTCACTCTTTCTCAACCTACCTCACACGGGCTTTGTGAGAGTTACCGGTAAATGGGAAGTGGGGGGATATGTGAAGGAACTTAGCGCTCATCTCGCTTTAGTGGCCGAGGGAGCCAGCGTACAGCTTCCGGGTCATGTGGCCAGCATGACTAAGCCGCTTCTGGCAAAACAGAGCAGCGCACGGAAACGCCATTTACCTTCCCGCCGGAGTGGTACCTATTTATCTACTTGCACTTTGATGCGCTTTCGAACTGCTAGATTGGCAGGAACAGGGACTGAGCAACAGGAGCTCACCCCGTCGCGGGGATTCGAACCGCCGACCTTCTGATCGGCAAGCTCTAGGATCTGTGTTTTAACTCACAGCGCCACCCGTATCCCTAACAGGAAGTATACATTGGTGCATATAGATTGAATTGCGCCATGCTTGTGTAATATCCTGTCTTACTGGGGGAAAAGGGTAAATCTGAGCACAATACATGATCCTTGGGCCTGTGGTTAGGGGCTTCATCCTGCATGGACGAAGCTGCAAAGGTCCTGGCACTGAGAAAGCTATTAGCCACTTCCTGATATTTTCTGAATGCCGGCTGATAGGGATTCTGAACTGAGAAAAGCAACATCTCGCACAGCTGCCTCCACTTTTTCAGTGGATGCATTTATTTATTTAGAAGATCAGTATCTTGGCTTTCAGTCAAATAATTCTCAAGGTGACTTACAAACCACAGGTAAACACACACACACATTCCAGAACATGCTTCCGTTTCCTTTTTGCAGTCTAAATGCAAAATGCTGTGGAAAACAAACTCACTTCAGCCACTTCTTCTTTGTCCAATGGCTGAGGTCAGGCTGACTCCGTTTCTGCCATGATGTTTTTCATCATTTGTACAGCTCACATCTAGCTGTGGAGGCACATCTCCTTTTTGTACACTTGTCAGCTTCCAGGACAAGGGACGCGGGTGGCGCTGTGGGTTAAACCACAGAGCCTAGGACTTGCTGATCAGAAGGTTGGCGGTTCGAATCCCTGCGATGGGGTGAGCTCCCGTTGCTTGGTCCCTGCTCCTGCCAACTTAGCAGTTCGAAAGCACGTCAAAGTGCAAGTAGATAAATAGGTACCACTCCGGTGGGAAGGTAAACGGCGTTTCTGTGCGCTGCTCTGGTTCGCCAGAAGCAGCTTAGTCATGCTGGATACATGACCCGGAAGCTGTACGCCGGCTCCCTCAGCCAATAAAGCGAGATGAGCGCCGCAACCCCAGAGTCGTCCACAACTAGACCTAATGGTCAGGGGTCCCTTTACAGTTTCCAGGACAATGCAAAGCAAAAAAGGCAGCACTGTTTTCTCTGTGTTTCTGTCAAACGCATGCCAAGAGCTTCTGGATTTCGGGAATAAATGTTTGCTTGGAGCTAACTCATTGAAAATTGATCAATTATACACAACAACAACTGGCACAATTACACATATCAGGTTGATTTATTGTGGTAAACAACCAAGCCAAGGAAACAGTAGATGGAAGAGCAGACTTCTCATTTTACGTATGACTCGCTCATTCTTATAAAGCAGTCAGTCTAATTTCACAAATGCTCACTTCTTATAAACTGCTAACATATCTCCATCGTCTTCCCTTTGCCAACAGCTGTGTGGAAATATGTATGGGGTTCTGGAATGCTTTCTAAAGACACTGAGTCTGTCTGTTGTCTTTTCCCTGGTGCTACTTCCTGCTCCTCTCCCAATTTTTCCCAGCTTCTCCCCTCTGCAGCCTCTGAACTGTGACCTTCTGCAAACCACTGATCTAAATCTATACTGTCTCCCTCTTTTCTGGGAATTGCAGGAGGAGGAGGGGTAGGTCTCCACCATTCCTCCATAGTCCAGTCCCTGACACACGGTCCCTTCCAAATCTACTGTGCTGGTCCCAGGGGGAGGTTACCGTGGGGCGAGGTCCAGGACCTGTCGAGGGACGGCAGACAGTCCTCCATGGGTGAAGCGGGGTTCAAAGCGAGGAGCCGGGCAAGGACAGGAACACTGGAGGAACAGGACTGGATGCTGTCCGAAACAGCTCTTTAAAGACGTTGCTCCCGCAACCTGGGACCGGGCTGACTGGCCTTTATCTTCTCTGAGGCCAGGGGCGGTCCCGGCCCCCAGGAGACCCGCCTCTCCTGGCCTTAAGGCGAGCACTCCTCCTGGGAGAAACCAGTTCCCTTCGCCTCTCTGCCCTGAGCCTCTGCAGTTCAGGAGAGGCTGAAGGGTTACTGGACCCAGGGGGAGACTCACCTGTAGGCACTGAGTCCTCAACCACCTCCGGAGCCAGAGTGGATTCACCTGGTGCCTGCTCCTGAGGATCCGGCACAGGTGCAGGCGCTTCAGAATCAAGGCCCTGCCCCAGTTCAGCCGGCCCTGGAGGCGGGGACTCCTGGGATTCCTCTGGTTCAGCCTCTGAATCGGTTCAGAGATTCCTCCGGTTCAGCCTCCTGGGATTCCTCCGGTTCAGCCTCTGAATCGGATTCCCAGGCCATCACATCCACAATTTTGTGATTCTGCGAAATGCATAGCATGTGGTTCATCTTTTCGGTCTCAACTCCATGAGAATTTTCAACAGTTGTTCCAGTTTGCTCTGCGCAGATGGGCAGGGTATAAATAATAAAATTATTATGATTATTATTCTAAGGGCTCATCCACACTGCTGTTTGCCCTGCTGCTTTCCCCCAGGGAAACCTGTGTTTTAGCGCTACCTCATGCAGAGGCAGGTGGTCTGAAGCTATTTTTGAAGTCAGGAAATCTTAAGCGCTGTTTAGCAGGGCCATTCTCTGGCACTTACCGGTAGTTACCAAGGAAATCAATGGGATGTACACGGGGAAAGAAAACTATATTGAGACCAAGGTGGATAAAAATCAATTTTTTAAAAAATCAATAAAATCAGATTTTTAAAATTTAAACCGGATATATATATATATATGATTTTTTTTCATTTAAATTGGATTTTTAAAATACAATTCTTTTGGAGGAAAAATATTTCTAAAGATAGTTTTCTATTTAAGTTACATTATAGTCTAAAAGCTATTCATCAGGAAATAAGGATTTGTTTTAAGTTTTTCATGTGTGCTAAAACTCAGTCTAAGTTTTTTTTTTTAATTGTTTAACCACATCAGTTAACAAACATGGATACATATGCTATAATGTTCTTGTTTTAGTTAAATAAATTGTTTAAATTGTTATTAAGGAAATGATTCTTTTTCTCCTTCCGATAAAGTACAGCAGAAAAGTTATCCAAATATAAACAGTTAACTTATTAAACCTCACAATAATTTCATAATTATTGGTCTATGTATTTCTATTGGTATAACCAAATCAGTAATTTTTGATATAACCAGTGCTTTTTTTCTGGGAACATTTTGCGAACCTTTGTACTTTTGTCCATTTGCTGTATTTATTTTCCCCAATCTGAACTATAAAATGGCACAATACTACTTATAATGTCATATTTTTTATAAATTGCTTTCTGGTCATTGACCGTATTAAAGATATTTGAATTTGAATTTTTGGTGGTTTTCTTGAGTCAAAATGAGAGTACACCTAAACACTTTTTTAAGAAAAGAAAAGAAAAGAAAAGAAAGCACTGGATAGAACTGCAAAAACTACTCTGAACCTAATGTAACCCTAATGTCTCAACAAATGAAACTGACCTATGGAGAACGTAACTTGAAAAAAAGAGACATTGCGCATACATTTGTAAACCAAGAAAACTTTAATAAAATGTTTTTTTAAAAGAAACTACTCTGAAAATTTATTATTCCAAAAATGAAACCTTCGCCTGGTCTTTCTGTTAAAAAAATTAATAAATGATTGAAATCAAGTCTTACTGACTAGCGATTTAAATTGTGATTTAATTCAAATCAAATCCACCCCGATGGCGACCCTTCTAAAAGCATCCAGAGCGGAAGAGCTGCTGTTGAAAGGTGAAGAAGTCGGAAGCGAGATGGAGATCTGAAGGGAATAAGTTGCACACTTGTGGGTGGGGTGGGATGGGGGGAGAAGGCTGCAGCAAAGATCACCTGCTGGCTGCAGGCGGGACAGTCGGATTCCCAAAGAACAGGTGGTGTCTGAGTGCGTCTGTGCCATCAGGTCAAGATTCCAGGAGGAGGCCTTGAATACAGGCCGTCCTGTTGAGGGTCCCAAATACCCAAACAGTGATCTCTTACATCCGAGCCTCTTGCTCTGAAAGCAGCTAGTGTACTAAAGGACAACAGGATGGGCGGTAATGCGATCGGGAGACACCCAGACCAGCGAGCAACTGTGTGGCTGCTTTCTGCATAAGCTGCAAACAGCAGAGGAGCACAGCGGGAAGCCCGTATCAAAGGGAACGGCTGGGAAAAATAAAAGAAGATTTCTTGTGGTCACCAAGGCATGATCAGCCTAAAATGGCACAGCTGCAAAAAAAATAAGAGAGGGCCACAGATTGGGCAAACGCGAAGAAGAGATTGTGCGTATGCAGCTACAAATGAAGGACACCTATTAAAGCCGCACCAATCCTGCCAACCAAGCAGTTCGAAAGCACGCCCCAAAGCGCAAGTAGGTAAATAGGTACTGCTCCGGTGGGAAGGTAAACGCCGTTTCCATGCGCTGCTCTAGTTTCACCAGTCATGCTGGCCATATGACCCGGAAAAAGTGTCTGTGGACAAACGTTGGCTCCCGCGGCCAGTAAAGCAAGATGAGCGCCGCAACCCCAGAGTTGTTCGCACCTGGACTTAACTGTCAGGGGTCCTTTACCTTTTTAATCCCGCCATAAAGGTAAAGGTAAAGGAATCCCTGACCACTAGGTCCAGTCATGACCGACTCTGGGGTTGTGGCGCTCTGGCGAACCAGAGCAGCACACGGAAACACTAGTTACCTTCCTGCCGGAGCAGTACCTATTTATCTACTTGCACTTTGACGTGCTTTCTAACTGCTAGGTTGGCAGGAGCAGGGACCGAGTGACAGGAGCTCACCCCGTCGTGGGGATTCGAACCGCCGACCTTCTGATCGGCAAGCCCTAGGCCCTGTGGTTTAACCCACAGCGCCACCCGCGTCCCCAGTACATTATAAACTTGTGTAAATGACCAGTAGCCACTGGAAGACTTGACAAGACTTGGTTTTTCGGCTCTTACCCAGAGCAGGGAAAAGGACATTTGCACCATACGGGGATAAGAACAGCATATTTTTTCCTTCTGCGCATGTGATAACTCACATGCCAACATCGTCATCATAATTTTATTTGTATGCCACCTTTCCATAATTAAAACCATGCTCATTGTGTAAGCGCCAGTCGAACAGATGTATCTGCAAATGAGCGCAGGAACACCCCTGCCTGTTTTTTTCCAATCGCAGATTCTGCCGGATCATCCTTAAAGTCAGCGGGAGACACCGGGAAGAGTGTCTGGAGCACGGCAGCGATGATTGGCAGGCAAATATGCACAGTTGGGGATGAGGCATCCAGCACTGCGCAATCTGCAACCCTGAGTGTTTGCCAGGGACCCCCACACAGCTGCAATCGCACAAAGTGTTTGAGCAGCTATCCTGCTGTGCGAGGAAAGGAATCCTCCCATCCTGTCTGCTAGGATTCCCCTGCTCCCCTGCTGAGATGCTTAGACTAGAGGCTGGATTGCTTGTTTGCCTTTATGCAAAAGAGCCTAGCAGATGTCATCACCTAAAAACAAAATGGTGCGAGAGAGCACGCGCGCACACACACAATGCATTTAGAGTGAAGGTAATTTTGCCAGGCACATTTTCACACTTTGCTTGCCGCGCAAGGATCAGGGTTCTGCGTGATTTTAAGCCTAAAATCCATATTTGATTTGTTTTGCGCCTTGGCGAGGACTTAGGCATCTGAGTGTATCGCAGTTCCACTCTAATTACCAGCATGAGGTGCAATTGAGTTGGAAAGAGAGGATTGTATTTTGATCCCACTCTTCTAATTCTCCTATTTCTCCTTTAAATATAAGCAGATAATTGACGCATAGACCTACCTGAGTGCTTCCTTCCTTTAGCACAATCTTAGATTTGCTTTCTCGCCTCATAGCTTGTCATATCAACAGTTATTCATCAACCCATTAAAGAGCTTAAAGTTCTTTAGAAAACAACTGGGGGAAAACCCCAACATTAGTAATGCACATTTAGCCATTTTCCATTTTAAACCTTCATTCAAACACATACATTTTTAAGGCCTGTGTAAATTACATCAATTATATTTAACAGTCCTGAACCAGTCCTGTTCCCAACACCATCCCCATAGTTGCTCCTGAAATCTTGTGCACTATTTGTGCACTATTGTGCACTATCCTGAAATCTTGTGCACAAATGTTTTGGTTGGCCAAACCAAGGTATTGCCCTAAAAATGCACTTTGGAATAAAGTATTTGGAGATCGCTGCTCTGACCTGATAAAAAAAGGTGAAGGACCCCTGGATGGTTAAGTCCAGTCAAAGGAGACTGTGGGGTTGCGGCGCTCATCTCTCTTTCAGGCTGAGGGAGCCGGCGTTTGTCCACAGACAGCTTTCCAGGTCATGTGGCCAGCAGGACTAAACCGCTTCTGGCGCAACGGGACACCGTGACAGAAACCAGAGTGCACGGAAACGCCGTTTACTTTCCCGTCGCAGCAGTACCTATTTATCTACTTGCGCTGGGGTGCTTTCGAACTGCTAGGTTGGCAGGAGCTAGGACTGAGCAACAGGAGCTCACTCCGTCATGGGGATTCAAACCACTGTTATAAGAATTTTAAGGTCATATATAAAAAAATTAATGTTCATAATTGTATGTATAAACCACATGTATGAAACCCCACAGAGAAGGTCCTGAACAAATTGATCTCAAATATTTCTCTGCAAGGTCAAAGTGGGAAACCTCCCCATTGTCTCTTTCCTCACAAATCCTGTCCTCACAAATCCTGTCTTAAGGGCATATTCAAGATATGAACAGGGTGTGAGCCTGTGGCCTGTGACCTAGATTCAAGAATTAGTTATCATAACAAAAGAGTGGCCAGGATGCCATTTACCGGTAATCCAATCAGCTAACCTGCCAGACAGCAAGAAACAACACACCCAGATTTCTGCTCCTTCTCTGATGTATTAAGGGGATGGTCTGGGCTACACCCCTTCTGTGATGTACCATATTTATGAAGCTTCTGGGGGTGGTCTTGTTCTTCAGGATGGGCAATTTCAAATGTATATATAAGGGCTTGCGCACCTGTGCTTGAGGTCTCTCCATGTGTGTGGGGAGCACCTTGTTGCAACAGCTGTAATAAAGATCAGGCTTACTAGCTGCCTTGCTTCTCACTGTTCTCTGGTTGGCCTCTGTTATTTTCTCCTACTGGTAGAGAACCTAAAAAGAGGACTCTATATGGGCTCTTGGGTACCCCATAAGGGAAAAGGAGGAGGTTTTTTCTTATAACACCATTGACCTTCCAACTGGCAAGCCCAAAAGGCTCAGTGGTTTAGACCACAGCGCCACCTGCATCACTTCTGACTTCTAGGACCCATCTTCCAGCACAAGTGAGAGCTGGACCATAAAGAAGGCTGATCGCCGAAGAATGGATGCTTTTGAATTATGGTGCTGGAGGAGACTCTTGAGAGTCCCATGGACTGCAAGAAGATCAAACCTATCCATTCTTAAGGAAATCAGCCCTGAGTGCTCACTGGAAGGACAGATTGTGAAGCTGAGGCTCCAATACTTTGGCCACCTCATGAGAAGAAAAGACTCCCTGAAAAAGACCCTGATGTTGGGAAAGATGGAGGGCACAAGGAGAAGGAGATGACAGAGGACGAGATGGTTGGATAGTGTTCTCGAAGCTACCAACATGAGTCTGACCAAACTGTGGGAGGCAGTGGAAGACAGGAGTGCCTGGCGTGCTCTGGTCCATGGGGTCACGAAGAGTCGGACACGACTAAACAACAACAAACTATCACAGCAAGATGGTAGACCATGAGACTCTTAATCTCAGGGTCGTTTCGTTTCGAGCCCTACATCAATTCCTGCTTTGCAGGGGGTTGGACTAGATGACCCTTGCGGTCCCTTGTAATACGATTCTAAGAGCCCCGGCTGCTTTGTCCAGAGATCCTTTTCTCCTTCTCCTTCTTCCTTCTTGCTATGAAACTGAGAAACTGCAGGGGGCAGTAATACGTCATCGGAGAGTGGGGTCCTCTTGCACCCCCCCCACATTTCCACTCAAAGAACACACTGCAAAGCTTCCCAAACTTCTCCTCTGCAGCGAGGGAAATCTATCTGGGCTCTATTTGTTTTTAAATGGATTATATCTGGGCTTCTTTTATGAAAGCGCCTAACATCTGGCATTCAAAGAATATAATCACTCCGGACTATCAGTGCCGGTATTGGCTTGTATTAAATTTTCGCTTGTCTTCCCAGTCAAATACCTTCCCTCCCCCTTCCCTCGCTTTCGTTTCCTGACCTTTCATCTTAGCAGGGGGTCTGACAAGAAAGCAGCTTCTAGAAGCCCAGTGTGTTTTTCATTTGCTTTTCCAGCCTCAGAGTTGCAGGCTACCTAATTCCACTCCCCGCCCTCCCAGGCACATATCTATTGTTGCACCTGCCGCCTGGGTTTTTATTAAATTTGAGAGGCACAAGGCACAAAGCGCTGGGGACGGCGAGATAAAAAAACGCCACTTTTAATGCAGATTACTATTATTAATATTAATATTATTATTATTTCCCTCTTTTCGGTTGCGACAAAAAAAGAAGGCATTCTGAGGATGGCTGCTATCTCAGCGCCGACATATGTTGCAGCAAGTTTCGGACCATATGGGTGGCTTGTGTAGAGGGGTTAAAGGTATCTGTTCTCCCTCTGTAAGGAGACAAAGATGAATGTGACAGAAGGAAACCAAGTGTGTTGTGCTTTGTCATTCCCCAACAATTGGGCAGCTTCCCAAAAAGCTGGACGCCGCTGCTTTCTGGTGGCTCAGCGACCGCTTTTCTGTCATGGAATAGGCACCACGTAATATTAGAACGTAGTATTATAACTGGACCTGAGCTCGACAGCCTGGTGCTCCTCAGATAATTGAGGGCCTGTGGTAGATTAAACACAGAGAGTAAGGATGCCAGCAATGGCTGGGCCAAAAGTTTTTATGTTATGTTTTAAAATTATTTCAGTTGAATATATATAGATGAAATGGAAGCTCTCTGAAATGAGAAAGCCAAAGGTTAACGTATGGAACAAAACGTAGCTTCTCTGTTTCACAGGGTCATATTTACCACATCTGATTTCTAGGTAAAGGTAAAAAAATGGTAAAGGACCCCTGGACGGTTAAGTCCAGTCAAAGGCGACTATAGTGGCACCTCAGGTTAAGTACTTAATTCGTTCCGGAGGTCCGTTCTTAACCTGAAACTGTTCTTAACCTGAAGCACCACTTTAGCTAATGGGGCCTCCTGCTGCCGTCGCACCGCCGAAGCACGATTTCTGTTCTCATCCTGAAGCAAAGTTCTTAACCTGAAGCACTTTTTCTGGGTTAGCGGAGTCTGTAACCTGAAGCGTATGTAACCTAAAGCGTATGTAACCTGAGGTACCACTGTATTGGGCTCAACTCGCTTTCAGGCTGAATGAGCCAGCGTTTTTCCACAGACAGCTTTCTGGGCCATGTGGCCAGCATGACTAAACCACTTCTGGCACAACGGAACACCGGAATGGAAACCAGAGCGCACAGAAATGCCGTTTACCTTCCTGCCACAGCAGTACCTATTTATCTACTTGCACTGGTGTGCTTTCGAAGTGCTAGGTTGGCAGGAGCAGGGCCAGAAGAACGGGAGCTCACTCCATCGTGCGGATTCGAACCGCCAACCTTCCAATCGGCAAGCCCAAGAGGCTCAGTGGTTTAGACCACAGTGCCACCCACGTCCCTTCTGACTTCTAGGACCCATCTTCCAGCACAACATCTGGAGCATAGGATTGAACTCCTAGGCGCCGAGGGGTCTTCAGTCCCCTCAATAAAACATGTGAGGCTGCTGGGTCCCCCAAAGTTGATGGGCATTGCCATTCAAATGGTGTGAATGCACTGCGTCATATGATCAGTTATGCAGGGCAGGGGTTACCTGGGCCCTCCCAATATTTTATTCAAGTTGGCACCCCTGATCTGGAGTAAGGAACTACCTCTGCTAGCAATTCCTCAAGAGTGCCTATTGCACTGGGACTTTCCAGAACTTCCCCGGTCCCAATGTATACGGAATAAAATTAAGCCGTACTGAATAATACATGTCTTGCTCTGTTGGCTCTTGAGTGAGTGAAACTTTTGTGCCAGCTTCGCAGACATCGTGAGGAACCAAACCTAATTATACCAGGCTTGCTCAAAATACCTCCAAACTGAATTGAGTAATTCCATGAAAATGTCAACCTACAGACCCATTTTCACCTTCTTATATCGTTAACATGTTTTATATCACTTTTAAAGAGAATTTCACGAAGTTTCATTACAGTGGTACCTCAGGTTACATACGCTTCAGGTTACAGACTCCGCTAACACAGAAATAGTGCTTCAGGTTAAGAACTTTGCTTCAGGATGAGAACAGAAATCGTGCTCCGGCGGCGCGGCGGTAGCAGGAGGCCCCATTAACTAAAGTGGTGCTTCAGGTTAAGAACAGTTTCAGGTTAAGAATGGACCTCCGGAACGAATTAAGTACTTAACCCAAGGTACCACTGTATTTGGCAATGGTTTCTCAAAATGACAGCTGCTGGGGAGCTGAGGAACACTCCCCCGGTGTCACTCTCTAAACATGGCCCTGAAGGTAATCACAGAACCACCATAACATAGGACCTCACATGGGTGAGGATGCCATGGTCAATGGTCTCAGAAGCCGCTGAGAGGTCAAGCAAAAAGGGTCACACTCCCCTCTCTCACAATAAAGACTGGGCTGCCCAGGGCTAATTTGGTGCCCAAACTTGTGTCTGAACCCAGATTGTAGTGTACAGTGCTACCTTGGTTCTCAAATGCCTTGGTTCTCAAACGCTTTGGTTCTCAAACTCCAAAAGCCTGGAAGTAAGTGTTCCAGTTTTTGAAAGATTTTTGGAAGCCAAACATCTGATGCAGTTGTCGGCTATTGTTTCCAGGGCACCTGCACCAATCAGAAGCTGCGCCTTGGTTTTCGAACATTTCGGAAGTCAAAAGGACTTCCAGAACGGATTAAGTTTGGTGTTTTTGTTTTTGAGGCTTTTCGGTTCATTTGTTTTTGTGACTGTGTGGAACCCAGTTCAGCTACTGATTGATTGATTGTGTGACTGTGGAAATGGATAAAAGCACCCCCCCCATCCAAACAATGCCTATCATCAGTGCAGGGAAGAAAAAATAAAACAATTAATTTTTATCATCTACAATACTGTCTTATTTATTTTATAGTACAGTACATTGATTATTGCTTTCATTTTATGGATCAATGGCCTCATTAGATAGTAAAATTCATGTTAAATTGCTGTTTTAGGGGTTGTTTTTAAAAGTCTTGAACGGATTACAGTGGTACCTCAGGTTACAGACGCTTCAGGTTACAGACGCTTCCGGTTACAGATGCTTCAGGTTACAGACGCTTCAGGTTACAGACTCCACGGACCCAGAAATAGTACCTCAGGTTAAGAACTTTGCTTCAGGTTGAGAACAGAAATTGCGTGGCAGCGGGAGGCCCTATTAGCTAAAGTGGTACCTCAGGTTAAGAACAGTTTCAGGTTAAGAATGGACCTCCAGAACGAATTGAGTTCTTAACCTGAGATACCACTGTAATTCATTTTGCATGGGAAAGCATGCTTTGTTTTTGGAATGCTTTGGTTTTGGAATGGACATCTGGAACAGATTAAGTTTGAGAACCAAGGTACCACTGTATATAATTATTACTAAACATCAGAAAAAACTTTCTGACAGTAAGAGCTGTTTGACAGTGGAATGGTCTCCCCTAGAAGGTGGTGGTGAAATCTCCTTCCTTGGAGGTTTTTAAGCAGAGGTTGGATAGATACATTAGCTGAGATTCCTGCATTGCAGGGGGTTGGATTAGATAACCCTTGGGGTCCCTTACAACTCTACAATTCTATGATTAGGATAACAATTAGGATTAGGATAATGAGTCTTATCCACGAATACTTGCAATTGCAGCTTAACCACCTGCTGCACCATCTTTGTCAAGAAAGGGGTGTTGGTGACTGTTCCATAGTTATTACTCTCCATTGGGTCTAGAGTGGACTCACTACCTCAAAAGAAGTTTTGCTTAAAAAAAAAAATACTTTTTCTGCTCCTGCCAAGTGTATGTTTCCTTCAAGCATGCTGATACTTCTTTGTTTCTCAATGACCCTGCTTTGGGTACAGGGTTGGCAATCACTTCCTGAGTCCACTGTTGGCGTGATGATGCCTTTCTACAAGTCCAAAACATAGGAGAACTTCTTTAGAACGCACCTGTCTAGGTCTTAACAGTATAAATATCCAAAGTAAACCCCTTTGATTATTATATACAAGGGATGACCGGAAAGTTCGGTGAGTGGTCACAGAAATCGGACAGCGAGAAATATTCAAACATACATACCTTACAGGACTTCAAAGTAGGCCCCCTCTGATACAATGCAGCGTTGACAACGTCCGTAGAACTGGTGGAAACGTCTGAAGAAGTCCTCTTTTCATACTGCTTTCAGTTCCCTCGTCACAGCAGCTTGGATGTGTATAAAATGTTGGGAAATCTGTGCTCTTTCAGTGCAGATTTCAGTTTTGGAATAAGAAAGAAATCAGGTGGGGCCAGATCGGGAGAATATGGAGGGTGGGACAACTCAGTAACCTCAGTAATGATTTCATGTGGAATATGCAATTCTTCCGCCATCATTCGGACGGATAAACGCCGATCCCGCATCAGTAATTCACAAACTCTGTCGACGTTTGCCGCCATTCTGTGTCAGCCGTCTTCCTGACTGAGTGTCATCTTTGATGGTTTGCCGCCTGTCACGCAAACGCTTAAACCACTCACACACTGTATTTTGAGTTACAGCTGCGCCTCCGTACACAATTATGGGCATTTCGTGGGTTTCCAATGCCGATTTAGCCAATTTGAAACAGAATTTCGTATTGACTCTCTGCTCCATTTTCAATCACAACGCTACCACATGAATGTAGGCCTGTCAACAAATGCTGAGGCACATGCGCATAAGTGAGCTGAGATACGGACGAACACCTCCCACATGTCTCCGCGAATCCGGCAGTTCCCATTATCCCATGCAGGGGTGATTCACCCTACTTTCTCATCACACCTTGTAGGTTATGTTTCTGTTATAGACCTATTGTTAATTATCATGACTGAGCACCACAGAGCCCACCACAGATCAGCATTAAGCAACATCAACATGAGTTTAAAGCCTTGGCAGGAGTGCTCTTAGTATTGCAAAAGGCAAAGGTCTAATAAAATGTGATGTATAGTATATATCAAAAAGAACCGCCGAGTTCAGATCAATTAATCAATATTTGAAAAATTACCAAGCTAAATAGCTAACCACCAGGCATTTGATAAAAGGATATTTGATTTTCATACTTTAGCATGCTTACAGAAAAACCTGCGAGACACATCAGAAAGACAATTTTTTTACCATTCTGGACTGGTGAGATGGAGATTATAATGTGGGGTGCAGGCATGCTCCAGAATTTTGCTTCACAGGCTGCACATTAAATATGGGATGTGTGGTGGAGTGTGAGTTGTAGCTGGAATAACAAAATGGTAACCAGAGGTGTTGTTCCCTAAGACTAACTGGGAAAGATACGTTTCCCAAAATTTACTTCTTTTTATAATACTGTGAGAGCTACAGACCTTCCTAATGTCCCGATTTTCCAGGCACAGTCCCAGATTTACAGAAGTTCCTGATTTGATCCCAGAATGTCCCACTTTTCCTTAAAAAGGTAAAGGGACCCCTGACCATTAGGTCCAGTCGTGGCCGACTCTAGGGTTGCAGCGCTCATCTCGCTTTACTGGCCAAGAGAGCCGGCGTACAGCTTCCGGGTCATGTGGCCAGCATGACTAAGCCGCCTCTGGCAAACCAGAGCAGCGCATAGAAACGCCATTTACCTTCCTGCCGGAGCGGGACCTATTTATCTACTTGCACTTTGACATGCTTTCGAACTGCTAGGTTGGCAGGAGCAGGGACCGAGCAACGGGAGCTCACCCCATCGCGGGGTTCAAACCACCGACCTTCTGATCGGCAAGTCCTAGGCTCTGTGGTTTAACCCACAGCGCCACCCACGCCCCTCTCACTTTTCCTTAGGCTGTCCCTATTTTCATCAGAGGAATGTTAGAGGGTATGGAGTTATGTGACCCCTGAGCCAAGGAGAATAATTATGCAACCTTTAGAAGACATTTGAAGGCAGCTCTGTATAGGGAAGTTTTTTAATGTTTATTTTTTTATTATCTTTTTATATCTGTTGGAAGCCACCCAGAGGGGAAACCCAGTCAGACGGGTGGTGTAATAATGATAATAATAATAATAATAATAATAATAATAATAATAATAATAATATGTTTGTGTGTGTTGGGAAGATATTGAAATGGATAATAAAGCACCCAGTTTCTGGAACTGTGGAGTATCCAACTTCTGGAATGGTGAGTGGTAGCCAGATTTTGAGCTTTTGCTAGCACAATAAAGTACCGTATTTTTCGCCCT
>JAXCMG010000117.1:1088688-1211352 GCA_034642415.1 Podarcis siculus
CACCGCATAATACCCACCAAATCGTGCCAATTATATGTCAGCTCAAAGAAGATAATTTGTCAATGTTTCCAGAACACGCTCAGGGTTCGGTCACTCCCCCAGGGAAAGGTCAATAACTGTGAAGAATCCAAACAGAATTCCTTGACACAACCTTGCAGCCTGACCATACATCAAGAGGAGGCACTCAGCCAATTGTAATGGCTGAAACAGGGCCAGAAAATAGAGGCAGCCTTTTATTTGTGGTAGTGATTATATGGCAAACATGGAACAGCTTCAGGCATTAAGCCCTCACAATTTTGCTCATGTGCATTGCTGTGGAGAAGTAAAAGGAAAAGGTAAAGGACCCCTGGACAGTTAAGGCAACTATGGGGTTGAGGCACTCATCTCGCTTTCAGGCCCAGGGAGCCGGCATTTGTCCCAAGACAGCTTTCCGGGTCATGTGGCCAGCAGGACTAAACCGCTTCTGGCACAACAGGACACCATGACGGAAACCAGAGCGCACGGAAACACCGTTTACCTTCCCACCACAGCAGTACCTATTTATCTACTTGCACTGGCGTGCTTTCGAACTGCTAGTTTGGCAGAAGCTGGGACAGAGCAACGGGAGCTCACTCCGTCGTGCGGATTCGAACCACCAACCTTCCACTCAGCAAGCCCAAGAGGCTCACTCTGCCAAGTTTGTTGTGTGGCAAGGGATTATGAAGTGTATGTGAGTTTCTACTTATATATATTTCTGAAGGCCTGGGCCACTCCCACTCTCAACGTGATTGGCTGCCTAAACTCCCAAGCTGCGAGTCGTAACCCAGAGCCAATGCCGGTAGCCCTAACCCTGAGAATGCTACGTGATTGGATATCATGTATCGAATAAAACACTGGCTTCAAAATCCTAGTCCAGACTCAAAACCAGGTGAACAGAGACCACTGCAAACAGCATAGATGCCCTTCAAAGATGCTGTCTTATGAAGCGGGAGCCAAAACAGGACATCCCAGGATCCAGTCAGAAGCTGGGATGGCTTCTGGGATGGCCAGCTCCCAAAGTGCATCCATTCCATACAATAGCAGTGCTGTGGGCCATCCCTAACAGAAGTGTGCAGTGACAATTCAGAGAGTTGTAGTTATATGTGGTGGGTATTCAAGTTCTGTGCAGATTTCTCCTGTTAGAAGGTACCCCCTCCATTAAAAGCAGCATGTGACAGTCTCTCATCTTCATTTCGGCTTGTGGATGTCTGGCCTATATTCCAAACAGACTTTCCTCTAAACCATCTTTGATTCCGCAACTTCACTTTGGCATACCATCAACAGGCGACGGCGGGGGAAAAGTGACGGGTACACCGTTAAGTTGATGTCTTAAATGTACGCAAATCCCACATGCTGTGGCAACAACAAAACGAATAACAAATATTCTGCATGAAAATCCTCTTAAGTTTGCTTTCTTATTTTCATTTTGAGCCTCACCTACAACAAGGAGACGTCTTAAAAAATAATCCCCTAATATTCCTGGAATTCACAGTGTCTGTACAAGGCACAGAACGATTTTCTTAAGCTTTTCCCGCTGTAGCTTCAGACAATCGCAGCTGTTACTAGCAAATTAAATGCTGCTGGTGTGTGCAGGGGGAGAAGAAACCAGGTATGTGTACGTGACTTCCTTCCTATCATTGGAAAAAACTAATTGGAGTCTTCTCCTGTTCAGCAGTTGACAGCTGTACAGGACAATTCAGAGATGGAGGAATCTATTATTTTCTTTCCAGATGATGGATATGGTCACTTTTATGATAAATTTTGCTTGCGGCTTTAGTGTACAATAATAATCTGAGTTGTTTGCTATTTGATACATTTTATGATGCCTTGGGTGGTACCCGACTAAATAAACCCACTAACGAAAAGTGATGTATGGAAGTGAGAGCTGGACCATAAAGAAGGCTGATCACCAAAGAATTGATGCTTTTGAATTATGGTGCTGGAGGAGACTCTTGAGAGTCCCATGGACTGCAAGAAGATCAAACTTATCCATTCTTAAGGAAATCAGCCCTGAGTGCTCACTGGAAGGACAGATCCTGAAGCTGAGGCTCCAATACTTTGGCCACCTCATGAGAAGAAAAGACTCCCTGGAAAAGACCCTGATGTTGGGAAAGATGGAGGGCCCAAGGAGAAGGGGACGACAGAGGACGAGATGGTTGGACAGTGTTCTCGAAGCTACCAGCATGGGTTTGACCAAACTGCAGGAGGCAGTGGAAGACAGGAGTGCCTGGCGTGCTCTGGTCCATGGGGTCACGAAGAGTCGGACATGACTAAATGACTAAACAACAACAAAAATACCTTGGGTTCAGCAACAGAACTTAACCTCCCTCCCTCTCCTCTCTCCATGTTTCCCTCATGGCCCTCTAAATCTGTTATGGGGGTTCCTTCGACCCTCCACTGCAATTTTGGAAAATGTAGGGGATGCACAGAAAGAGGAGACGGACGGGAACACCCATTGCACAAACATAAATCCTTGAGCTAGGAGGTCTGTTTAGTTGAATACTGCCTCTTGAGTACCCTGCTTTGATAGAAAATAGTGAGGTGGCTATCAGACCTTCCAAATGTCCCTATTTTCCAAGGACAGTCCCAGATTTACAGAAGCCATCCCAGTTTCTGATTTGATCCCAGAATGTCCCGCTTTTCCTTAGCCCTATTTTCATTGGAGAAATATGTTTAATATGTTATTATGCTTTTATATATGTTGGAAGTCGCCCAGAGTGGCTGGTGGAACCTAGTCAGATGGGCGGGTTATAGATAATAAAGAGAGAGAAAAAGGGTGATCCCACTCACGTCTAACTACTGTTTCCCCATTGCCAATCCATTCCTTGATGGAATGTGTCCTTAACAAACAAATTGAGGGGCTTCCTCCTCAACTCTTTGCCTTATCTGATTGCAGAGGTGATAACTTGCTGGGACCCTAGGTGCCCGAGCACCCACAAAATTCCCCATGAAGGGGCCGGGCACCCACAAATTTCGGTGCCAGGGCCAGGCACACTGCATGGCACCCACGGCCCTGGGCACCCATGGTCAAGTTAGCACTTCTGTCTGATTGCACACATGAAACCAGTGGTGGTTCAATGACACTTCTACTCATCAGAATGAAGCATAATTTGTTGGCATGTCATAAGGCAATATAGGATCTGGAGAATGTGAGGCATTTTTGCCCATCTCAAGCACCCCATCTTTTTTCTGGATATGTGCTGGGGTGGGGTGGGGGAGGTGTGGCTGCACTGAAGGGAAGTTGTAAACAAGCATAATTTGTGACACTGCACAACATCATTGCAGATCACAAGGAACATCTGCTAAGGCATGACCCTTGCTATTGAATGATGTCTCGCAGGCAAACGAAATCTTTTATGCATTGCTCAGATGAACAGTTTCTTAAGAGCCTGGGTGCAAATGAAATGGGACATATAGATGGATACGATAGCTTTAACCAAGCACCTTGAGTTCCTCCAGCATGTTTTAGCAGAGGATTTTCACAACATTCTCCCGAGGAAATGGGTACTCAATCATTAATATCAAAAACTCCCATTGACTTTAATGGACTGGGATTGCAACTCATATTGTGCCCTGTTGAAATCAAACTGGACCCATTATTCTGGTTTGGTTCCTAAGCTCTTTACACTCAGTCGGAAGCAATTTTATGTGCCTCTGGCTACATGAGATTTCTCAGTGTCCATTCCTACATGTTCCTTTCTTAAGGAACTAGCATGTCATTGTTGTGTCAAGATAGCCCCCTTGCTTTGCTGGCCTTTAAGAGCCGAAGGAAAGATACAAAACTGGTAAGAGGAAACCTTTTATTGAATCCATTTCTTTTGGTGAAAGAGTTTCCAAGGTGTACAATAGGGGAAATGATGTGACTCTAGCTAATCCTCCTAGGATTCAAGGCTATATTGGATGCTTGTATAAAATGCAGATTTCTCTGAAGAATCAGAATTCCTGTTGATTGCATTTCTCAATAACTGATTGTGGATTTGGAATGGTTCGTTTGGTAGAAAAAGCTGCAGTTGTTTATTTGGGTATGCATTTCATTCTAGTGTAGTGTTTTAATATAGCACTTGTGCTGAAGGCTCCATTTATATACATTGCAATTGTACTCCCATAGTCAAAATGTTGCTTCCTATTCCTATGGTGGTATCTCGGGTTAAGTACTTAATTCGTTCCGGAGGTCCGTTCTTAACCTGAAACTGTTCTTAACCTGAAGCACCACTTTAGCTAATTGGGCCTCCTGCTGCTGCCGCGCCCCCGGAGAACAATTTCTGTTCTCATCCTGAAGCAAAGTTCTTAACCTGAAGCACTATTTCTGGGTTAGCGGAGTCTGTAACCTGAAGCGTATGTAACCTGAAGCGTATGTAACCCGAGGTACCACTATATTTTTGTTTTTTAAAACTCACCTCAATAGCATGACCTGTGCTCCTGCATTCTTCAATTTATGTGGACCTATACCACCTGCAACGCACTTGATAAAATGTGTCGAAGCCCATAAAAATACACGTCAAATAACAGATTTAGAGATGAACAACAAAATGACTCTGCTGCATTGATGCTTCCCTCTCCAACTGCAACCACAAGGGATTTCCAGAGAGTGTCTATATTCAGGTGGGATTCAATCACACACCAGCACATTTGGGCTGCGCCATTGAAATTGATTTAGAGCACAACCAACCTGCTTCTCCTACTCCCACAAGAAACCTGGACTTTTCATAATAAGGAACACACCAGGAAAAAGTACAGCACTTGAGGCTATGTCATATAATCTCTCTGCAAACAGATCAGAATATTGTTGGCATCCGTCTGCCTCGAGAGACAATGGAGTGCGCCTCCAGGGGTGAAGTCCAACCATGGCAGTTGCAGCACCTCCCTGGGGTACAGCCTAGACAATTTGTATGGAGATTGACAGATGACAAGACACCCCCTTCCTGGCCTTGCTGATGTGGTCCAAAGGAAAGCAGAGCAATACATTTGGCACCGACTTGGCTGCAGGAGTTGCCCTTACAAGGCACCATCTGTCACGGTCTGGTCTATGGGCGATCAAAGTCCTGGGTGAGGATGTTGGGACCGGGGGCAAGATGGCAGGGCTGGAGCAGGAATGAGAGTCCAGAAGCCAGGGGTCCGAGGGTCAGGAAGCAGGGAGTCACGAAGTCAATGTTCTGAGGGTCGAGAAGCAAGGAGTCACAAAGTCAAGGGTCCGAGGGTCGAGAAGCAAGGAGTCAAGGAGCCGAGGTCCAAGGATCAGGAAGCAAGAAGCGAAATGCAGCAAGGCAGGAAACGTGTTGCCGTGGCAAAGGGCTGAAGGGAAATAATGACCTTATATCCCTTCTGGCTCTAGCCACCAGGTACAGTGAGTTACCAAGCAGCCTCACCTGTGCGGCCGCACCTTGCCTCTCCAGAACAAACTTAGGAAGGCCCCAGTCCTGCGAAGCCCTGTTGGTCACAGGGCCCGGCTCCTGCACGCACTCCTGACACCATCCAACCATCTTTGGGATTCCACTCTGGATTTGTGTAGGGTTTCCTCCCTAGCCTTTCCTTCTCCTGCAAGATGTCCTGCAAGGCAGTGGAGGTTTAGGATAAGAGTTCTCTTTCTCTCAGATGGGCTACCTTTCCAGGTTGACAAGCCCGATCTGCCCCTCATTTCCCTCTACAGAAGAAGTTGAATTCTTGATGGACTGGCAATTGGTCTTCTCTGCTCAATGTGCCAGAGCCTGTTTTTCATGCAGGGGAAGTCCCTAACTTGCTGAAGGTTTGAGAGCCTTGAGAGTCCCATGGACTGCAAGATGATCAAACCTCTCCATTCTGAAGGAAATCAGCCCTGAGTGCTGACTGGAAGGACAGATCGTGAAGCTGAGGCTCCAATACTCTGGCCACCTCACGAGAAGAGAAGACCCCCTGGAAAAGACCCTGATGTTGGGAAGGTTGGAGGGGACGACAGAGGATGAAATGGTTGGACAGTGTTCTCGAAGCTACCAGCATGAGTTTGACCAAACTGCGGGAGGCAGTGGAAGACAGGAGTGCCTGCCGTGCTCTGGTCCAGGGGGCCACAAAGAGTCGGACACGACTAAACGACTAAACAACAAGCATTTTGCGTGTCTGTGAAACCCGGAAGTAACCATTTCCGGTACTGCCGGGTCGCCGCGGGACATAACCTGAAAGAATGTAACCTGAAGCGGACGTAACAAGAGGTATGACTGTAATTGCTGGATAAGCCTTGAAAATTTTGAGAATTTAATACGTCATTCGCAGGGATCTTAGAATCCATAGATTTGAAGAATTTGACATTTGTCTGAGGCTGATGGTGCTGCTGGCCTTTTTAGTCTTGCTGCCGAGCCAGGTAGGACAACAGCCAATGCCCAGCCAGAGAGCGAGGCGCCACCCTCCAAGTGAGGCCTCCGATTGGCCCATTCAAATTTGCCCTCTTTGGCGGGAAGACCACGCCATGGCTAACATTACTGAGCTATGAAGGTGAGAGTTTAAAGTTACAGTAGCCTGGGAAGATGCTCCTGCCTGCCTGTTGTTGTTTAGTCATTTAGTCGTGTCCGCCTCTTTGTGACCCCCTGGACCAGAGCACGCCAGGCACTCCTGTCTTCCACTGCCTCCCGCAGTTTGGTCAAACTCATGCTAACACAATAGGCAAAAGAGAAAAGAAATGCTCACAGGAAGTATGTTTCTCAAAAAACGCGAGCATTTCCCTGCAATGGGTTTGCTGCGATTCACTACAGAAAGGACTCAGACAGAGGCAGCGGCAAGGTGAAGTCATTCTGCCTCCAGTAACACTCTTATTTGTTAGAAGCCAGATGTTTCCAATGAATTTTATTGTCAGCAACATCTGATTTAAAATATATGGCCCATCTGAGAAAGAGAATGACCACGGGGATCGAAAGAGCTGTTGAAGCTAAAGACAAATAATAATGTATAAAAGCACCATATTTATAGCTGTTGGTTATAGATTGATTTCCTTTTAATCCCTGGAGGAGGAGAACTAGCTCCAGATGAATCAGAGGTCCCAATGGCTTTCAGATGCTTCACTTTGCTGCTTTGTCTTCATTCCCAAATACCTCCAGGTAGAAACAAAATATTTCTTTCTGAACGCGCCGGTCGGACTTTTGTCGGCAGTCTCGGGCAAGCCATTTCTTCCTGAGCTGTGCAACCAGGATGAATTTACATAGCTGTTTGGAGAATCGGTGACCCTTGCTATGTTTTTTGATACATGTAATAAAGAGGCTATTGTGTTTCGGCAGGGGATACCATAAAACAGGGCTTGTTTACTCTGGAATCCTGTGCTGCGAGACAGCTTCTATCGCTGTGTTGCTTTAGCTCTGTGGCCTTCTTCTTGCCCCTGTTTTGCTGTTCTTTTCCAGCACTGTGAGAAAAGCTCCTGTTTGACGCTGCTTTCCTCAGCCTGTGAGGTTGCGGTGACAGGAAGCAGGTGACGGCACATTTGACTGTCGTCCTTTGGCCTGGCCGGGCTGCGCATGTGACAGGTTTTGACAGAGATCTGCGCTGGCCTGTATCAATATCACTGGAGAGCTGCATGTGGCCTGTTGGCTGCACTTTAGTCACCCTCCGCTGCAGTTTGTGTTGAAAGGAAACGTCAGCGGTGCCATTTTATCGAGAGCACCCTGTGAAATTTCAAGCTTGCGTTTCATCCAGACAGGCCACTTATGCTATAGCAGATGCTACTGGCATAACCCGACAGCCTTGACGTAACCCAAAAGGCATCTGTCTGCAAATGGGAACACTTTTTCACAGCTCATTGTCCGGTTCCACAATGAGGCACGGGATAGAGAGAGAGAGAGAGAGAGAGAGAGAGAGAGAGAGAGAGAAGGAGAAGTGAAACGCAGCGTGAGAGAAGTGATTCAGTGACCGCTCAGGACTTATTTCGCCTTGACAGGGCGGCGCTGAAGGAGATTTAACACGCAGTTGACCTGCAGTTTCTCTTTTGCCCCTCAAAGGCTTCACACATTATTCACATTTTGTACACTCGAGTATTTGCCTCCCATGCCCGCCAACATTTCTGGCCTCCCCATACCCTCCAACATTTCTCCGATGAAAATAGGAATGTCCTATTCAATGATGATGATGATTATGATGCTCCGCAATGAATAATAATGTCCCCTAATGAAAATTGCCAATAGCCTCAGCATGCTCAAAAGGCCTTAGACCTAGTTTGAAAAGAAGCATTTCCTGAACTTTAGTTTAAAAACAAGAACAATGTAAAAATTCATGTCTAACTCTGCCTCTTTAGGGATGGGAGGGAAAAATTTGATTGTCTTCACTTTCTGAAGCATTTCTCCTATGAAAATAATGACGTCTGTTATTGTTGTTGTTTTGCTATTTATACACCTCCATCTGACTGGGTTGCCCCAGCCGCTCTGGGCAGCTTCCAACATATATAATAACATAATAAAACATTAACCATTAAAAACCTTCCCTATACAGAGCTGCCCTCAGATGTCTTCTAATGGTTGTAAAGTTACTTATCTCCTTGGCTTGAGGGTTGCAGAGCTCCATACTCTCCAACTTTTCTCCGATGAAAATAGGGATGTTCTAAGGAAAAGCAGGACGTTCCGGAATAAAATCAGAAACTGGGACGGCTGCTGTAAATCCGGGACTATGCCTGGAAAATTGGGAAACTTGGAGGCTCTGTCTTCCCACTCATCCCAGACATGCAGGGCTGGTGGTGATTACCGTACTTAGTGCTGGGGGGGGGGGATGTCTGCAAATACCAACTTTGGCAACAAAAGCCAAGGGTGATTTTCTGGGGGAGAAATGGCACTGAACAAGAGTTACCACGCATCCCTCGTCAGATAGTCCCAGGCTGGCTTGGGGCTGCTCACATTCAAGTTTATGTTTGTGTAGGTAGGTAGGTAGGTATATATGTGTATGCTCTCTCTCTCTCTCTCTCTCTCTCTCTCTCTCTCTATATATATATAGTGCTTTTTTTTCCTTAAAAAATGTTTAGGGATACTCTCATTTTGACTCAAGAAAACTACCATTTTATAGTTCAAATTGAGGAAAATAAATACAGTAAATGGACAAAAGTACAAAGATTCACAAAATGTTTAGGGGTATGCGTCCCCCTGCATGCCCCCAGAAAAAAGCACTGTGTGTGTGTGTGTGTGTGTATGTGTATGTGTATGTGTATGTATGTATGTATGTATGGAGGTATACACACACACACACACACACAAAACATCCAATATAAAAAAGAAAAAAAAACCAAATACAGTGGTACCTGGGTTTAAGAACAGCTTAGTTTATGAACAACTTGGATTAAGAACACTGCAAACCCGGAAGTAGGTGTTTTGGTTTGTGAACTTTGCTTTGGATTAAGAACATGTTTTGCTTCCTGTTGAGCGTGTTCCATTTGTAAATTGAGTCCCCCACTGCTATGGGAAAGCATGCCTTGGTTTAAGAATGCTTTGGCTTAAGAATGGACTTCCGGAATGGATGAAGTTCATAAACCAAGGTACCACTGTACCTCCTTTGACACCCCCCCATTTTGTGGTTCCTTGTGTTATAATTTTCATACTTTCTAATTCCAATTATAAACAAATCCCTTAATATTGCTTAGCATAACTCCTAGTTCTAAATTTACCCTGCTGATATTATTTTTAAGCAAGTACACCTTGAATCACCAGTGAAATATGCCAGTTTGGGATAGGATCCCCTGAATCTTTTGCTACTTGGAAAGGTATGACTGGGGAAGGGGAATAAAACTATCTTTAGGGCGTTTTTTCCCAGCCAGAGCTCGCCGGACCTCAGTTCTGGCACCTCTCAGGTGGGCACCATTGCCATTCTAAGAGAACAAAGGAGGTATTCATGGTGAGTTCCGGCACCTCTTTTTCTGGAAAAATAGTACCAACTGTTCTTATTAAAAAAGGTCCAGAGTATTTAGGCAGCAAAATGACCCAAGTTTTATTTTTATTTCGCTCAGGAGCTGCGTCGGCAACTGTTAATCCTGGGCAGCTGTCAATGTCTGAGAGCCTCAGCAGGGCATGGCACTTCAGAAAGTCCTGAGTGGATGGGTCTGGCTGCCATTTAAATTTCCAAAGCAGAGCTCCATCACGGGCACTGTGAGTAATTCAGTGAGACGTCACCGGTATGCCTGGTTATGCTTGGAGCTGCTATCATGGCTGGTCACCTCTAAACGACCTCGGTCCAGTATACCTGGAGGAGCATCTCCACCTCCATTGTTCTGCCCGGACACTGAGGTCCAGCACCGAAGGCCTTCTGGCGGTTCCCTCACTGCGAGAAGCCAAGCTACAGAAAACCAGGCAGAGGGCCTTCTCGGTAGTGGCACCCGCCCTGTGGAACGCCCTCCCATCAGATGTCAAAGAGAAAAATAACTACCAAACTTTTAGAAAACATCTGAAGGCAGGCCTGTTTAGGGAAGCTTTTAATGTTGAATAGGTTATTATATTTTAGTGTTTTGTTGGAAGCTGCCCAGAGTGGCTGGGGAAACCCGGCTGGATGGGCGGAATATAAATATAAAATATTAGTATTATTATTATTATTATTATTATTATTATTATTATTATTATGTGAGCCCAGCAGTAGAGGAGTGAATCCGGCACCTTGCTCCCGCCAACCAATTCAGAACATTGCATCACTCCCCTGTTTATGTTGAGATTTCCATTCCACCTTCAGGAGCAGACGTGTGGAACTGTTACGTGTCACATGTCTGTTTACATTCCAGCACAGCTTGCTGGGAACTTCTGTTGTGTATAGCTTTTGCTTTTCCCTTTCTGTCTGAGAAGATGAGAGAGAGAGACAACATGTTTCTTTGTCCTGATTTATGATTAATAAATCTGTAGTTGTAGTATGCTTCCACAAGCCTCACACCTATTCTGTGTGCCCAGTTCGCTCTGCTGATAGTGTGCCCTGGCTTTGAAGCCCGGGTCGCTGATTTATGTCGGGCAGAGGCCGATGGTCTTCGCAGCGGGACGACTGGAAGGGGACGGCTCAGCTGGGGCCAGCTAGCTGGCCTCCTGGCCCTCTGCATGTCGATAGTTTATGGGGTGATGGAGAGGGGTAGTATCTCTGGTTGGGGACACGTTTTCCTCCTTTGGGGGGTAGTTTGTCTACCTTTGGGTCCCACCCTGCACTCAGTTCTCACCTGTGGCTTCTAGAAGCTGCCAGCAACAGCCCAGGAAAGGGCTTTGACTGGCTGGCTAATCTAGTTGCCATATTCCCAAAAGTGAAAAAAAAAATTGGGTAATAATAATAATAATAATAATAATAATAATAACAACCAGTGCTTTTTTTCTGGGGGAACGCAGGGGTACGCATACACCTAAACGTTTTGTGAATCTAACGGGAGAAGAAACTAAAAAATTTACAGAAATTTGTTTCTTCTCTAGTACAGTGAATCGTCTGTTCCATTGCTACCCACAATGGCGGCCGCTTTTCCTGTCACGGTGTTTCCTGAGCCTCAGGCGGAATAAGAGTACCCCTAAACATTTTTTTAAAGAAAAAAAGCATTGATAATAATAATAATTTATTATTTATACCCCACCCATCTGGCTGGGTTTCCTCAGCCACTCTGGGCGGGTCCCAACAGAATATTAAAAACGCGATAAAACATCAAACATTGAAAACTTCCCTAAACAGGGCTGCCTTCAGATGTCTTCTAAAAATCAGATAATTGATTGTTTCCTTGACATCTGGTGGGAGGGCGTTCCACAGTGTGGGTGCCACCACCAAGAAGGCCCTCTGCCTGGTTCCCTAGGTCAAAGTTGTTTTGTTTCAATTACCCCCTTTGCCATATGCCTGGATTTTGCCGGACATTTTGCCGATTTAGCGAAAATCCGCCCAGATGTCATTCTGCTGCCCGATTCCCAAACATGTCTGGGAAAATCTGGACATATAGCTAATCCAGGTGAGGGTAGCCAATGGGTCTCAAACCCTTGGTGAGTTAGGGACTTCCCCTGCGTGCAAAGACAGGCTCCGGTGGATTGAGCCGATGGGTTTCTACACTGATTCATCCTTCATCATTTTCAGATAGCTAAGTCGGTAGAGTGTGAGACTTTTAATCACAGGGTTGTGGGTTCAAGTCCCACGGTAGGCAAAAGATTCCCCCATTGCAGGGAGTCAGGCTAGATGACCCCCATGGTCCCCAACAAATTGACATGATGTTAACCTGGCCCCATTGCTCTCCACATGTTGGGGCTGGCCAACTGCAGCAGTGAGCAGACTCCACTCTGGCTCAACAGAGGAAGCAAGCCTGGCCCAAGAAATATATTAGATTGTTTTTGTATGCTACAACTGCAGCAAGAATTTTGTTACCCCAAAACTGGAAATTACAAGAATTACCAACAGTGGAGGAATGGCAGATGAAGATGATGGACTTTTTGGAGCTGGCTGACCTGACTGGAAGAATCCGCGACCAGAAAGAGGAGGAGTACCAAGAAGAATGGAAGTAATTTAAGGACAATTTAGCTAAATATTCTAAGATAACATAAGTAGAATTACTTCTAAGTACCAAATTGGCCTAGGAGTTAAATATGCTAAATTGTATAATATTATGGATAGAAGACAATATGAAAAGAAAGACAGATGTTAATTGATTAAGTTAATTTTATTTGAAAATAGTATTGGAAAACTGCTATAATAATCTATATGGAAGCTCAGCTTGGGGGATTCAAGGAAGTCATTTAACAATGATAACAAAATTCGGATTTTAACAGTGAGGATAAATGTTTGTTTGTTTGTTTGTCTTTTCTGTTTTTATATTGTAATGTGTTTGTTTTACTTGTTTGTTATAAATTTGGAAAAGCAATAAAACATTTTTTGAAAAAAATAAAAAGGAGGCAAGGCTGGCAAAGTGCTGTCTCTAGGGCTGGATTTAGGTCTGATGAGGCCATAAGCTACTGAAGGTAATGGGGCCCTTTATAAGTAAGTAAAATATTTAATATAATTATAATATTTATATATAGCATTATAGCAGCAAGTGGGGGGTAATAGGAAACTGTACTAGTAAATAATAATATAGGCCTACTAAATAATAAGGATGGTTATTTTTCTAAAGTAATTTTATAATGGGATCAAATAAATAAATTATGTATTACATGAAATCAATCAGTAGGCATAAGACTCATGCCCTTAGTCTATGTTGCCCGATCATCAGTCTACAAGCACTCTTTAATATTAGATAACAGGTACAACAGCTTGAAGGGCCGCAGGTGGCGCTGTGGGTTAAACCACAGAGCCTAGGACTTGCCGATCAGAAGGTCGGCGGTTCAAATCCCCACGACGGGGTGAGCTCCTGTTGCTCGGTCCCTGCTCCTGACATCCTAGCAGTTCAAAAGCACGTCAAGTGCAAGTAGATAAATAGGTACTGCTCCGGTGGGAAGGTAAACGGCGTTTCCGTGTGCTGCTCTGGTTTGCCAGAAGTGGCTTAGTCATGCTGGCCACATGACCCGGAAGCTGTACGCCGGCTCCCTCGGCCAATAAAGCATGATGAGTGTCGCAACCCCAGAGTTGCTCACGACTGGACCTAATGGTCAGGGGTCCCTTTACCTTTACTAAATAATAAAGATGAATATTTTCTAAAGTAATTTTATAATGGGATCAAAATAAATAAATAAATTATGTATTACATGAACTCAATCAGTAGGCATAAGACTCATACCCTTAGTCTATGCTGCCTGATCATCAGTCTACAAGCACTCTTAAATATTAGATAACAGGTACAACCGCTTGACCTACGTTCAACTGTGCTGCACTGCGGTCTGCAGCTGTGTGCTACATGTTGCCATGCATGAAATCAATCAGTAGGCATAAGACTCATGCCCTTAGTCTATGCTGCCCGATCATCAGTCTACAAGCACTCTTTAATATTAGATAACAGGTACAACAGCTTGAAGGCACGCAGGTGGCGCTGTGGGTTAAACCACAGAGCCTAGGACTTGCCGATCAGAAGGTCGGCGGTTCGAATCCCCGCGACGGGGTGAGCTCCCGTTGCTCGGTCCCAGCTCCTGCCAACCTAGCAGTTCAGAAGCACGTCAAAGTGCAAGTAGATAAATAGGTACCGCTCCGGCGGGAAGGTAAACGGTGTTTCCGTGCACTGCTCTGGTTCGCTAGAAGCAGCTTAGTCATGCTGGCTACATGATCCGGAAGCTGTACGCCGGCTCCCTCAGCCAATAAAGCGAGATGAGCGCCGCAACCCCAGAGTCGGTCACGACTGGACCTAATGGTCAGGCTTCCCTTTACCTTTACCTTTACCTTTACCTTTACAACAGCTTGACCTACATTCAACTTTGCTGCACTGCAGTCTGCAGCTGCATGTTACATGTTGCCATGCAACCATGCAGAATGTAGGCACCCTGTCTCCTATCATGTGATAGGAAATGCAGGACACCTGAATAGAGCCGTGATCTGTTCTACATTCCATCTGCAGGGCGGGAGGGAAATGACAAGAGTTTTATAAGATAACGGAGATGTGTCTGGAAAAAAAGAGCTTCCAAAGTGATTAAATAAAAATATTGGATGCCATTCAAAAGAAATTAAATACACTGAAAGTCCCATTGATTCCACCGGGCCTTTTTGTTTGCAAGCAGACAACTGGATACTGAACGTGCATGGCAAAATGGACTGACAGCCCGCCAGCTCCATCCCCATTACTATGCAACTAATCTCCCGTAGTTCAACAGATGCTCTTTGATTTGGAGTTCATTCATGCTTTGCAAGAAGGCCATTTGAGTTGTTCTGTAATGGAATAGCCTTTTGCAGTTAAATGAATCTGTCTCAACACTCTCTCCCTCCGACGAGCAGAACACCTAAATATTTTTATTTTGATAATATGATTAATTTTATCGAATTTTCGTGAGCTTCCCATTTTTTGTTTTTCTTTGCAATTGCACACATTGAACAGATTTATTCTTCCACACACTCCTACAGCATTATAAGCATGGTTGCATAATGCCCTAAGACCATTCCACCAAGAATGCCACATATTCTTAGGAGATAATTGTGTTGTGTTTTCATATCCCTGTGTTTATGGGGAAGCGTATTAGTATATTCCTGATAGATCTGTTCTTAAGTCAATGCAAATGTGCAGCATCCTGGCTGGATGCAAGAGGGACAGAATCAATGAGTGTTTATCACAGTGAGCCCCATCGACAGATCATGGCATTTAAATCCCATTGAAATCAATGCGGCAAGTAAGTTGTGGGTGTGACCAGTTTAAATCCCATTGATTTCAGTGGTCTTACAGGCGACAAACTTTCACTGGATCTGGATCACAGTGCTTTGCAGCAGATGCTGTATGTTCCCTACATCTAAATATATATCTATATATATCTATATATAAACATATAAAGGTAAAGGTAAAGGGGCCCCTGACCGTTAGGTCCAGTCGCGGATGGCTCTGGGGTTGCGGCGCTCATCTTGCTTTATTGGCCGAGGGAGCCGGCGTACAGCTTCCGGGTCATGTGGCCAGCATGACTAAGCTGCTTCTGGCAAACCAGAGCAGTGCACAGAAACACCATTTACCTTCCCGCTGCAGCGGTACCTATTTATCTACTTGCACTTGACGTGCTTTCGAACTGCTAGGTTGGCAGGAGCAGGGACCGAGCAACGGGAGCTCACCCCATCGTGGGGATTCGAACCGCCGACCTCCTGATCGGCAAGCCCTAGGCTCAGTGGTTTAGACCACAATACCCCCCGCGCCCCTTATATATAAAAAGGTAAAGGTACCCCTGCCCATCAGGGCCAGTCGTGACTGACTCTAGGGTTGCGCACTCATCTCGCTCAAGAGGCCGGGGAGCCAGCGCTGTCCGAAGACACTTCCGGGTCACGTGGCCAGCGTGACTAAGCTGTATCTGGCGAGCCAGCACCAGTGCAGCACACGGAAACGCCGTTTACCTTCCCGCTAGAAAGCGGTCCCTATTTATCTACTTGCAGTTAGGGGTTCTTTCGAACTGCTAGGTAGGCAGGAGCTGGGACCGAACGACGGGAGCTCACCCCGTCGCGGGGATTCGAACCGCCGACCTTTCGATCGGCAGGTCCTAGGCTCTGTGGTTTAACCCACAGCGCCACCCGCGTCCCTATCCCTTATATATATATGTATATATAAAACAAGGAAAAATATAATATAGTGAGTGTATTATAAAATATAATAAGCGAGTGTTCGGGGTTTTGAACGTTCTTTTGGAAACCAAACGTCTGATGCGGATTCTACTACTGTTTCCGGAGCACCTACGCAATTGGGAGCCAATCAGAAGCCACGCCTTGGTTTTCGAACGTTTCGGAAGTCGAAGGGACTTCTGGAACACATTCTGTTCAAAAACCAACGTACACTGGTACCTTTGGATGTGAACGGGATCCGTTCCGGAGCCCTGTTCGCATCCTGAAGTGAACGTAACACGCGACTGCACGTCTGTGCGTGTGCGGGACGTGTTTCGCCACTTCCGCGCATGCACAAGTGGCAAAACCCGGAAGTAACGTGCTCCATTACTTCTGGATCACTGCGGAGCGCTATCCGAAAATGCTTAACTTGAAGTGTATTCATTCCGAGGTATGACTGTACGATTGTATGCTGAAAAAGGCTGAGGAGGAGAGCCAGGGCAAGTCTCAATTTATCCCCCTAGGAGCATGCCCAAGCAGTGCCCATTGGTTACCTGAGTCTGTCCCCATGGGGACTCCCAACTTACTGATTGGTCGGTTGTCAGCAGGTGGGCTATCCGACCCAGCCATTTGCCAGATCGCTGGCGTGTGTCATGGTCTGGCCACAACACTGCCCACCAATGAAGATTGAGCGGACTTACATGACAGAAGTCTGTGGTGTGAATAAATCACTGGGATTGTACCACAGAGTTAGCACAGAGATTGGCGATAAACGAACAACAACATTTTTTTGGTGAGCCTTTAATGGTGGGAGCCATAATAAAGTCAATCATATGACTGGGTCTGGTATTCTTTGAGCTTTCCCATAAACACAGATCTGAAAGCCTGGGTTTGGTTTTTTAGGCTTATCAGGTGTTTAGTTCAGAGGAGGGCAACATGCTGAATCACGAATAAGCCGACCTTTGGCATGTGCAAATACTTTTAAATTTACGAATGAATCCTTTGGTGTGCACAAAAGTAGGTTACTTTTGCACCCGAAAAAGTACTTTTGTATGTTGCATGGTGCACCTGACAGAACCATGCTGAACACAGCAGATTCTTCCCTGAACTAATGTGGGGACAGTTTCCCTTCCATCGGAAATGAGGACCCGTGTCTCCACCTAGTTTAGCTCGCCACCAGGGTCAGGCTCGAAATCCTGCTATTGCGGTCAGCATATGCCATGATCACTTGGAGGGACTGAGCTGGGAGACCCTGGTAATTGACAAATCGCATCATGCTGGTCAAAGGACTTCTCTTTCAAAGAATCGCCTGGAGGGAAGTGTGAATGGAAGAACCCCTGGAGGCAGGGAATAAGAGTGAGACCTGATGAGTTGGCAGATGTTGCTGGATCAATGGCTGCGACATGGCACTCTCCTTGTGATCAGCTGGTGTTTGTGGCTGGGTAGGCGCCAGCGAGCCCGGATTGAGGGAAAAAACAAAACAAATGGGGTGATTGCAAGTTGGGCAGGGGAACTTCTAATTGCTTTTAAGGTCATGTCGCACAGAGACCAGCACATAGCGATTGAATTTGTTCATGCTTAGAAAGCCACACGGATTTCCAGTAACCACACAGTGTCAGTGCAGGTCCCTCACCCTGCAAGATTTAAGAATGCTAAAGTTTCAGTATCAAAAATGTTCTGCCAAGAAGTCTACAAGCAGTGGTAGACTTGGGGCGCTCAAATTTCAGCAGCGCTCTGTGCAATGCTAAAATTCCATCTTACGGCTGAACCAGTCATACTACCCTCAAATTGCCTCTGCCACAAGCACCTTTGAAAGACCTCACACCTTTGCATTTTGTCCATTCCTCTTGCTCCAAGTTCAGACCGCATGTTTGAAACTATATTCTGCATTTTACACCCAAGAGCATTCTACCTGTGTTCTCCTTGCTGCAGCATGAAACAATGCATGAATCAGACCTTTGGCATTAGTAAGTAAAGCTCTTAAACTTAAGAGTTTGTAATCTGTTCATTGCTAGAGGAGGAGAGGGGGTAGCAAACTAATGGGATATGCAAAAGGGTTTCATAACATATATTCCATGCTATACTGCTGCTTAATTCTGAGAGTGCTGGGGGCTCTCTCCTGCTGGAGAGTGTGCAAAACCCTGTGTTTTGATTCTAGGTGCCCAGCCAATTACCGTATTTTTTGCTCTATAAGACTCACTTTTTCCCTCCTAAAAAGTAAGGGGAAACGTGTGTGAGTCTTATGGAGCGAATGCAGGCTGCGCAGCTATCACAGAAGCCAGAACAGCAAGAGGGATTGCTGCTTTCGCTGATCAGCGATCCCTCTTGCTGTTCTGGCTTCTGAGATTCAGAATATTTTTTTTCTTGTTTTCCTCCTCCAAAAACTAGGTGCGTCCTGTGGTCTGGTGCGTCTTATAGAGCAAAAAATATGGTACTTTATTAATGATCCACATGTGAGTCAGTTCTGTTGACCGCCTCCCCAACTTGTAATTTAGCCGTAGTAAAGAAAGGGTGGGGGAAACCAATATATTGTAAGGAAATTTCCACTCCAGAAGTCTAAGGGAAAAGGGCACCGACAGCTCGCTTTGACTTAAACCAATATTTCATGCATGCTTGTGTGTTTGTGACAGCTGTAATATGCTTAGAAAGAAGTAAAGAAGTAAAAATATCTGATGGAGCATGTTTATGAGCTGGGACTCCTTCTAAATTATACGCATCCAGCAACACCAAGGCTGAAATCCTATGCGCGCTTACCAGAGAACCAGTCCCACCGAACTCAGTGGGGGGACTTTTGAGTAAATATGCTTCAGCTCAGGCTATGAGGCTGTTTTATGATTTCTATATAGTTAAGTTAATCTCCTCTAAGGTCACTATGTCTGCCCAGGTAACAAAGGTCAGATATAACAGCCGAACCTGCAGAAACACAGGCAGAGATTGGTGCTTCGAGTGCTGTTTCCTAAGGTCCTCTCCCTCTTCCTATGATTTCTGCTTGGTTTGAGCCGGCGCGATGGCTTCCCATATTAATCAACAGGCTGTGCAGCTACTGCTTTTGCCAGGCACTCAAAACAGAATCTTCTGAAGGGGAGAGGAGGGAGAAGGACAGACTCGTTCCTAAGGATTGCATTCCTATTTAGACGTGATAGCCTGCGCGGAGAAGCCACAATTAGCCAATGAGAGGTCTAAATGTCACCACAGCTGCCACAGCCTCTCCTAAGAAGGGAGCCACTAATCTCTTGAGTTCACTAGACAAGAATGAAGGGTTTGATATATCATAGTAATACAGATAAATGGAAGTTTAAGGTCTGTACACCATGTCAACTAAAGTGGCCAAGATAAATGGAAAGTCTTTTTTCAGAGTAAAGATGGAAGGAACATTTGCTGCTTTCTACTTGAGCCTCCTGGCAAATAGAAGGGGAAGAAATGGAGACAGTGAGAGATTTTACTTTCCTGGTCTCCATGATCACTGCAGATGGTGACAGCAGCCACGAAATTAAAAGACCCCTGCTCCTTGGGAGAAAGGCGATGGCAAACCTAGACAACATCTTAAAAAGCAGAGACATCACCTTGCCAACAAAGGTCCGTATTGTAAAAGCCATGGTTTTCCCAGTAGTGATGTATGGAAGTGAGAGCTGGACCATAAAGAAGGCTGATTGCCGAAGAATTGATGCTTTTGAATTATGCTGCTGGAGGAGACTCTTGAGAGTCCCATGGACTGCAAGAAGATCAAACCTCTCCATTCTTAAGGAAATCAGCCCTGAGTGCTCACTGGAAGGACAGATTGTGAAGCTGAGGCTCCAATACTTTGGCCACCTCATGAGAAGAGAAGACTCCCTGGAAAAGACCCTGATGTTGGGAAAGATGGAGGGCACAAGGAGAAGGGGACGACAGAGGACGAGATGGTTGGACAGTGTTCTCGAAGCTACAAACATGAGTCTGACCAAACTGTGGGAGGCAGTGGAAGACAGAAGTGCCTGGCGTGCTCTGGTCCATGGGGTCACGAAGAGTCGGACACGACTGAACGACTAAACAACAACAACAACTTGAGCAAATCCTAGATTCCCTCAATCTCAGAAGAGGTCTATTTCCTGGGTGGTCCTTGCCACCGTCTCTTCTATATATGTGTGGGGGGTGGGGCAGGAGGAGCGAACTCTCTCTGAAGCGAAGGGTCTCGATGTTTTGTTTTTAATTTATCCTCGACACCAGTCATGTCAATATACAAAGCGGTTTCTTTCTGCTTGCAATGGGATGGCCATACTCACATTTCAAAGCAAGGAGCAGTCTGGAGCCTATTGTGTCTGAAACAAGGACCATCAATTATATTCCACAGAGCTGTCATATTTTAAACTGTAGGATGAGCGTTGAAAGGAAGGTAAAACATATCAAATGGAAGACATCTGGCAGCCTGGAGGACGAGGAGATTGGCAGCATTTCTCAAGACAAATTAATCTGAACTGTGTGGAGATGCAATGCAATTTAGGAACCTCATATACAACCATGCATTTGCAGAGCTAATGCAATATTAAATGAGATGATGAAGGAGACTTGAAATGTTTGCTTAAAAAAACTCTCGCCCATTGAAAACGAGCAGTTGTGTAAATTGGCACACAAATGCAAGGATCTCTGTGTTATCAACACTTTTTTCCCCTTCAAATGGTCACCGTTAATCAGATAATCATCGCCACCAGTACTTCCCCCCCACATTTCATTTCTTTATGACCTCACTGTTTACACCCCCCCCGCCATGATTGTACGTACCTGGAAATCAGGATAAATCTTCAGACTGTAATACATAAGTTTATGCCAAAGTAGATTTTTTTTAGTATTTGTTGTTTCTGTTGCAATATGAACGCCGCTAGCTCTTTGGAAATTGTTTGTAGCCAGTCATGGTTTAGCATTGTGTCTGACTCATGGGTTTGAAATATGATGCATGTGGACATGATCTGTAACTCCTGGATGGATGGGTGGATTGGAACTTAGTTATTTCGTGGCTTTTGTGATTCTGAAATGTGACACTGTATCTATAGCTATATCTGCAGTTATATACACACAGATTTTAAAATGCATTTTAAATATAATTTTTAGAAATCCACATTTTGAAATAATGAGCATAGTTTGAGAGAAAATAATTTCAAAATGCAATTAAAAAGCAAATTTTGGATTTATTTTTTTTAAATCACAGATTAATGTGATACAGCTAGGGGTTGGCAAATATGGCAATTTCAGTTTCCCTTAGTTTCTTATTTATCCAACCATAAGTTTAGTTCCCCACAGTTGTTTTTTTAAGTCCTCACGAAAATTCAGCAGCATTTTTGTGTGAATTTCTCCTAATACAGACATTCTTGTATGAAATTTCCTACACTATAATAATTTCTGCAAAGCTGTTTCCCTCAATAGAATGCCATTTAAAGGTCATTTTCACAAAAGTATGCATTTATACCCCTCGCATATCCATCTCTGGAGAAGCGCAAATTTCAAAAGCTGGCTGTTTCGGTCCATGTACACTTGTACCTTGGAAGTGAATGGAATCCATCCCAGAAGTCTGTTTGACCTCCAAAACGTTCAAAAACCGAGGCATGGCTTCTGATTGGCTGCAGGAAGCTCCTGCAGCCAATCAGAAGCTGTGGAAGCCCCGTCGGACGTTCGGCTTCCAAAAATCATTCAAAAACCAGAACACTCACTTCTGGGTTTTGATTGTTTGGGAGCCAAGGCATTCAAGATCCAAGGTACGACTGTTTTGTTTCTGCAACTGCGAGTTGGGTAAGTTTGGTTTATATGTTAACTGAATCATTTTTTTCCTCCATCCCTGCTAATAATAATTGAACGCATGGGGAAATGACATAGGCTGCCAGTAGACCGATTCACCCTCTCTACTGTGTCGTTTGCATGACACGATTTGTGCCTGTGACACAGCCACAGAGGGGATTGTCTCACGTAGGCCAGATTCACACCATACCTTTCAAGCACAATGGCGCTGCTTTAAACAGTCATGGCTTCCTCCAAAGAATCCTGGGAACGGTGGTTTGTTAAGGATGCTGAGAATTGTCCGGAGATCCCTATTCCCTTCGAAAGCTGCCATTCCCGGACAATCAGCCCAGTGGTATGAGGTGAATTTTTTCGTAGGGAACAGTTAGGGCCAGAGGTGTCAGCTTGCTGGTGTGATGGGACGGGGGGGACGGGGACTGATGTGTGTGATGTCACAACGTTCTGACATTGCGCATGTGAGCATTGCAAATAACTCCCTAAACTGGGCAGAAGCTTCCTGGGCTTTGGGAAGGAGGCGCCGAGGGAATATTTAGGAGATTAGCCTAGTCCCCCTAGTCCACTGAACACACACCACCGCATCAATCCCTTTGGAATTGTGGCTCTGTAAGGGGAACAATTCTAATAATAATATTAACAATAATTTATTATTTATACCCCACCCATCTGGCTGGGTTTCCTCAACCACTCTGGGCGGCTCCCAACAGAATATTAAAAGCACGATAAAAGATCAAACATTAAAAACTTCCCTAAACAGGGCTGCCTTGAGATGTCTTCTAAAAGTCGGATCGTTGTTTATTTCCAGGCATAGACAACCTCGGCCCTCCAGATGTTTTGGGACTACAACTCCCTTGATCCCAGGCTAACAGGACCAGTGGTCAGGGTTGATGGGAATTGTAGTCCCAAAACATCTGGAGGGCCGAGGTTGCCTATGCCTGTTTATTTCCTTGACATCTGCTGGGAGGGCATTCCACAGGGCAGGCGCCACTACTGAGAAGGCCCTCTGCCTGGTTTCCTGTAGCTTCACTTCTCACAGTGAGGGAACTGCCAGAAGGCCCTCGGAGGTGGACCTCAGTGTCCGGGCTGAACGATGGGGTTGGAGACGCTCCTTCAGGGATACGGGGCAGAGGCTGTTCTCAGCTCCATTAACATCTCCCAGGATGTCATGAGTGTTTAAAGTGGTTGTGACATTACCATATGAGAGTGCTGGAGGTGAAATAGTTAAACAGGTTACCCTATCAGAACCCAGGGGGTGGAGTCAGAGGGGCTATAAAACCAGCTCTGGGAGGGGCAAAGGGTGGTGTACGTTAAGAGTTCGTTGAGGGGTTCGTTGGGAGTTGGGTGGTTGGTTGGAGTGGGAGTGAATTGGGATAGAGTTTGTGGATAGCTTGAGTTTGTTGTTATTGTTGTTTAGTCATTTAGTCGTGTCTGACTCTTCATGACCCCATGGACCAGAGCACACCAGGCACTTCTGTCTTCCACTGCCTCCCGCAGTTTAATCAAACTCATGCTGGTAGCTTCGAAAACACTATCCAACCATCTCGTCCTCTGTCGTCCCCTTCTCCTTGTGCCCTCCATCTTTCCCAACATCATGGTCTTTTCCAGGGAGTCTTCTCTTCTCATGAGGTGGCCAAAGTATTGGAGTCTCAGCTTCAGGATCTGTCCTTCCAGTGAGCACTCAGGGCTGATTTCCTTAAGAATGGAGAGGTTTGATCTTCTTGCAGTCCATGGGACTCTCAAAAGTCTCCTCCAGCACCATAATTCAAAACCAGGGTTGAGTTAATGTAGTGAAATCTGAGTCAGGAACAGTTAGGGGCTAGGAAGACAAGTCAATATCTGAGAGGTGGTTTAGTGAGAGAGAGCAGGTAGCAGAAGTTATAGGTCTGGATAGGCACCCCATGATTGTCATTGACCGATACTGTTTATGAAACCACATGCTTGTTAAACTGCTATAAATAAACAGAAGTTTATGTTCCGATTTAACCCTGACTGGACTCAGTATTGTACCAGGTAGGGCCTGGGTGGTGGCAGCGAGAAATAAAGTGGTGGCACAGGGATCAATAGATGGTGAAACGTCCGGGGACTCTGTGTGATCGCCAGAGTGGTATCATAGTGCTTTAAGTCTATAGCGTGGACATGGCTTTAGAGAGAGAACAGAACGGTCCGGATGAGCTCCCACTCCATTCCTGTGGCTTTGGACCGAAGCCTTGACTCTTCTCCCTTCGCCTCCAGAAAAAACGGAGAAACGCTGGGACCGAAAGCGTTAAACGCCAGCGAGAGCAGCCGCTCCAACACAGTTAATCCATATAAAGCTCATGGATTTCTCTGCAGTGATCTTTGTGTTGTCATTTGCATTCCTCCCCCCCCCCTCTTTTTTTTGTGTGAAATCTTTTCTTCTTTCCCTTTTTTAACACTCGGTCTGCATGGGGAAATTAGCATAGTGTACTGAGAGCAGGAGATGTAAGAAGCCGACCCCCTGCTGTTCAGCGGATTGTGCAATCTGCAGGCGGCATCAATTTTTCAGCACTTTCCTCATTTCTCATTACAGTCAGGGCACCGCGCAGCTCCTCCCGGTTCGCCACAATCCCTAGCGGTCCTGCAGACAAGCATATGGGCTGTCAAAGAGCTATCCCCAGTGGCGTAGCGTGGGTTGTCAGCACCCGGGGCAAGGCAAGTAATTTGCGCCCCCTAACCTGTGGATTTGCGCCCCCTAACCCGTGGATTTGCGCCCCCTAACCAATGTATTTGCCCTAACCCCAGATGTTGCGCCCGGTGCGGCCCGCCCCCCCTGCACCCCCCACGCTACGCCACTGGCTATCCCGGTACTTTCGGAGCATTAATACCCTTGTTTATGCCTCCCGCCATAATTAATCAGGGTATTAATGCGGCCTGGGCTTAGCTCTGCTAATTATATAGGGTACAGTGGGATAATTATGTCAGCGTGCTCCAACACTAATACTTGACAGCAATTTAGCAATCTGGGGAGAGACACATTAACCCTCTGGCCAATCTTGCCATGTAAACAAGGAGGGGGAGAAAAGCTGGGGCTGGATGGTGGGTGACAGCCGAGCGAAGCCTGCAAGATGCACCCCAGAGACACAAACCCCATAAGTCGGAGCCCTGGACTTTCGGCCAATTCCGCGTCGCCGACTTAGAGGGGAGCCCAGCCGGCTCAAATCCGCCGGCGCTGCCTTGAAGGTGTTGTCGCCGCTACCGGTGTCATATTTTGCATACGGCACAATAAAGTTGTTCTGGGGTGTCGAGTTCTGCGGTTGTCATAGCGACGTGCGCTTTATTGGGAGGGTGTTGTTCCTCCTGCCAGCGAATCTTATAATGATGATGTCTCGTTATCAAACGGAGGAGTGGCCCCGGTCCACCGCCCTCCCAGATCCTCTGCTCACCAACCCTTTCCCGTCTCGTTTAATAGGGCCATCATTAATCGCTACCCATCTCCTCCAAGTCAACTTTTGAAGGTGAAAATGCGGCGAAGTATCGGCCATGCAAAATAATGCCCTGTCCAAAGCACTCTAGTTAGTTGTTGATCTGTTCCCAATCTCGGCGTATGTGTGTTTGCGTGACCTTTACAAAACAAACAAACCGCAGTCGCTATCCCTGGCGATCTAACATCCAAATTCATTAAACCTAAAGATGGAGAAGCTCTGGCCCGTAACAGCTTTGCACCTGTTTTTGCTGCTTGACCATTGCTGCTGAATATCTTTCTGTGGGTCAATAATACCTTTCTGCATCAGGCGCACGGCTTAATGGAACTTCCTTTTCTTATCATTAGCCACTTTGCATTTTTATATAACACTATTAAGCAGGAGACTGACTCGCTTTTAATTCCATGCTGAGGTTTGCCTCCAATTGTTATTCCCCCCCCCTTTCCCAGACAATCCAATTATCACAGCTTGTCACACAAAGACGGATGGTCCACTTTAACAATCCGTACTGCTGGCTACATTTTAGAGACTGATTCTGCATGAGGTCAATAAAACTAGAGCATTGCGGTCACGTGAGTGTGGTTTTGTGGGGAAAGAGCCCTGAGGTTGGCTCTAATTTCGTTTTAATTAAGCTCTTTGTTTTGTTCGTTGTCCGGCAAAACATAATAATAATTAAAAACAACAACAACAAAACGAAACGAAAAACAAACAACCTCAACATGAAGAACAGCCAAGCCAACTCTAAATCAGCTGTGAAATTATGTTGTTTGAAGATCTGGAATCTGAAAAACGGTTTTAAATGGTTTGATTTTGTTTGTTGTTTTGGAAACTCGATTTATATCAGGGTTGGCACTGAATAAAGTGAGGTGTAGGCCACTGAAAATTAGAATGGTCCAAAGCAGGGCTTTTTTTCCTAGAAAAAGAGGTGATGGAACTTGCTGAGCACCCACCCAAATGGGAAGAAACCAAGGTTGTTGACCATTTTTTCAGGGAGAACACATCTTCTCTTCTTCCAAAACAAGAAGAAACACAGATGGGAATAACTCACAGGGACTTTTCCCCAGTGCAACATGTGCCATTGGAGCTTCCTAGGTCAGTGGAAGCCCTTCTGTTGCCATTCCCCATTGTTGCTCAAGGTGAGGTCTTCTTTAGACTTTGGGAAGTGGGGGACTCGCAGGGATGCCATGGCAGCAAAGGAGACTAGATGCATGTCCCAGTTTAAGTTGGGTCTTGCTCCAAAGGTGTCATATCACAGTCAGGAGTTGGGCTGCTACACTGACCTGGACAAGGTGTTCAGATTTCAAGTCTTCATCTCTTGCGGGGGCGCAATTAGTGCCAGCACCATCCGTTAAGAGTTTGGGGGTAATCTTTGACACCTCCCTTTCCACGGAGGCGCAGATTGCAGCTATAACAAAGGCGGCATTTTTTCATCTCCGCCAAGCTAAGCAGTTGGCTCCTTACCTCTCTCGCCCTGACCTAGCCACTATGATCCATGCAACGGTCACCTCCAGACTGGATTATTGTAACTCACTCTACATGGGGCTGCCCTTGAGACTGACCCAGAAACTCCAGCGGGTGCAGAATGTCACGGTGAGACTCCTTACGGGGTCCTCGCTGCGGGATCACATTCACCCAGTGCTATACCAGCTGCACTGGCTCCCGGTGGAGTACAGGATCAGGTTTAAGGTGCTGGTTTTGACCTTTAAAGCCCTATACGGCCTAGGACCCTCGTACCTATGGGACCGCCTCTCCTGGTATGTCTCACATGCAGGCTGCTTATTGTGTTACTTGACAATGCCAAGTGACACCACTCCTTATTTTTTACTCTTTTCTTTATTTGAGATCAACACCATAAGACAGGGCGAAGGGAGTGATACTGTTGGTTCGCTGAATACCAGGCTTCCTACTCCCCATGTTTTCTCCACAACTGCAAAGACTGGAAAATGCCACTATCAAATCAATGCTTGGAAGCCAGGTCAGATGCCATGCTCCTCAATCTCTAGATGGAAAACCTGAAATCTAGCTAATATTCCTAGCCCTCACTCTGTGCAAATGTTTCAGAAGGACCAGCGTAACAGCCGCAAAGGAAAGAATAACGACGAGAAAGCCCTATAAACAAAACATAGTAGCTACCCTGGATTCTTCTTGCATCGCTCTGGCATGTTGATCGAGTCCAGGGATGGGGAACCTGTGGCCTCCAGATGTTGTTTGACTACAGTTCCCATCAGCCCCAGCTAGCATGGCCAAGGCTCAGGCCTAGCTAGGCTCTAGGAGCATGTGTAGTAATCCTTTGTGTAGGTGGTGGTGATCTTATGTATCTACCCATTGACGCTTCTCTTCAGGCAGCACACAAGAGACTCTGATCACGTCAACAAATATTTCTAAAATAATAAACACTAAATATAGTCTGAAGCTCAACATCAAAAAAACTAAGATCATGGCCACTGGCCCCATCACCTCCTGGCAAATAGAAGGGGAAGAAATGAAAGCAGTGAGAGATTTTACTTTCTTGGGCTCCATGATCTCTACAGATGGTGACAACAGTCACAAAATTAAGAGACGCCTGCTTCTTGGGAGAAAAGCGATGACAAACCTAGACAGCATCTTAAAAAGCAGAGACATCACCTTGCCGACAAAGGTCTGTATAGTTAAAGCTATGGTTTTCCCAGTAGTGATGTATGGAAGTGAGAGCTGGACCATAAAGAAGGCTGATCGCCGAAGAATTGATGCTTTTGAACTATGGTGCTGGAGGAGACTCTTGAGAGTCCCATGGACTACAAGAAGATCAAACTTATCCATTCTTAAGGAAATCAGCCCTGAGTGCTCACTGGAAGGACAGATCCTGAAGCTGAGGATCCAATACTTTGGCCACCTCATGAGAAGAGAAGACTCCCTGGAAAAGACCCTGATGTTGGGAAAGATTGAGGGCACAAGGAGAAGTGAATGACAGAGGACAAGATGTTTGGACAGTGTTTGCGAGGCTACAAACATGAGCCTGACCAAACTGCGGGAGGCAGTGGAAGACAGGAGTGCCTGGTGTGCTGTGGTCCAGGGGTCACGAAGAGTCAGACACGACTAAACGACTAAACAACAACAACCCCTGAGGGATTACATTGCACACTGTGAGAAGGACCACATGGCCTCAACTTGGCTGGCCCCACGGGAACTTATTTCAGCTTGTAGTCCTCATTCCCTCAAGCACAACCTTCCAGGGATTGTACGCCAGGTAATGAATAAGACCAGGGGTTGAGAGCAGATGGAGAATGGAGGTGGCTCTTGCCGTTGCACAGTAGGCTACATTCCAGCAATGTGAAACCCAGAGGTTCCCACACAAACACCTTCCCATCTTTCATTCAGCCAAGCAAGAGGCACCACCTGGGCAAATGCACCTGAGGAGCAGGGCTGGTGAAGGCTGTGTTTTGGGGAGAGTTTCACAGGCCAGGTCGAGATAGCTGGAAGCCGACAATAGTTTCTGAGTTTCCCCGCCTTTGCACTAGGTAAAGTGAGGGAGCTGCCTCAGGAAGCTGATTTTGGCTCAAAAGGCAGCTAGTTGTTTGTTTGATGTATCACTATGGTATTTTTACCATCAGGGAGAGAAATAGAGAGGTACTTCTGGGATTTTGTGCCCCAGGTTCCAAAATATCGATCGGTCTTGGGTACTATGCATAACCAGGAAAACTAATGCATTATTCCCCACATCTGAATGCAGCCAGTTTTTCTCCTCCAACCCATCCAAAATATTTACCGTATTTTTTGCTCTATAAGACTCACTTGTTCCCTCCTAAAAAGTAAGGGGAAATGTGTGTGCGTCTTATGGAGTGAACACAGGCTGTGCAGCTATACCAGAAGTTTTTTTATTTATGTTTTATTATGTTTTTATATATGTTGGAAGCTGCCCAGCATAGCTGGGGCAAACCAGTCAGATGGATGGGATATAAATAATGGTTGTTGTTGTTGTTAAAATAGGATGTCCCTATTTTCATTGGAGAAATGTTGGAGGGTATGTCTGTCCCTTCTCTGAGAGTCAGAAAGAAAAGGGATTGGTCCCAGCCACATTTGGCTCTGCCAACCTTGACTAAGTTCAGTCCCAGCTGCAAACTGCATGCAGCCCCCAGCTAATAACTTCTGAGGAAACGGTCCCTCAGCAACATCCCAGAGGTCTGACTTAGTTCTGTGGGAAAGGAAATTTCCATTGCCAGACTAACTGTAAGTTTGCCTTTCGGCTTTTGGCAAGGGAAGCATGATCCAGGCCCATCCGTCAGGTGTGGTTTCGAAAAAATGGCTGAACTTTGATCTTTTCATATGCACACGGCGATTTTGTCTGGAAATAATTCCTGGTCCTATTAGTGTGTCTGGCGAGGAGGCCCGAGGGATCTGAGACATACAGGTGCTATAGTAACATATAGGAGATGAGCGCCCTTGCCGTTCCTCGCATCACACTGTTCCTGCGCAGCAGATGGATGGGCGTTGCTGGTATGGGAAATAAAAATAAGATTAAGGTCAGTGCTTAGGGGTACTCTCATTTTGTCTGAAGTTTGTCTGAAGAAAAACCATCATTTTAAAGTTCAAATTGGGAAAAATAAATACAGTGGTACCTCAGGTTAAATACGCTTCAGGTTACATGTGCTTCAGGTTACAGACTCTGCTAACCCAGAAACATTACCTCGGGTTCAGAACTTTGCTTCAGGATGAGAACAGAAATTGTGCTCTGGTGGCGCGGTGGCAGCAGGAGGCCCCATTAGTTTCAGGTTAAGAACAGACCTCTGGAATGAATTAAGTTCTTAACCTGAGGTACCACTGCACAAAGATTCACAAAATGTTTAGGTGTATGAGTACCCCTGCGCACCCCCAGAAAAAAGCTCTGATTAAGTTAACCTCAGGTAATCTGACCTCCCAAACATGACCAGGGCCGTCGCTAGGGGGTGGCAAGGTGGGCTCCCACCAGGGGCGCAGGCGAGGGGGGCGCAAAATTGGTTGCCAAGACCCTCTTCTGGGCACCCTGTCCGGCCAGCGCTCCCTGCCCGCAGCCAAGCAGGGAAGAGGTCGAGCTGGGCAGCAGCTGCTCCTGGCTGCCCCCCTCGCTCCTTCGCCATCCTGGGAGCCTGGCGGGGGAGCCTGCACATACCCCAGCACCCCATCCTCTTTGGCCAGGAAGGTCCACCATTCTTGGCCCCTGACACTGCCCAGCCCACCTCACTGTCTCTCCGGGCGCCGGGGAAAGTTGCCAACTTCATAGCCTGCCTAATCCAGAGCCAGTTCTCCCTCTCTCTCCTCTCGCACACCCTCCTTCAAGGGTGTCACCCTGAATAAAATATATGGGGGGGCAGGTAAGCACCGCCCTGTATAATTGAGACTGAGCACACGCATGTAAAGGTAAAAGGACCCCTGACCATTAGGTCCAGTCGCAGACAACTCTGGGGTTGCGGCGCTCATCTCGCTGTACTGGCCAAGGGAGCCGGCGTACAGCTTCTGGGTCATGCAGCCAGCTTCTGGCAAACCAGAGCAGCACACGAAAACACCATTTACCTTCCTGCCTACGTGGTACCTATTTATTTACTTGCACTTTGGCGTGCTTTCGAACTGCTAGGTTGGCAGGAGCTGGGACCGAGCAACGGGAGCTCACCCCATTGCAGGGATTCGAACCACCGACCTTCTGATCAGCAAGTCCTAGGCTCTGTGGTTTAACCCACAGCGCCACCCGTGTCCCTAGTGCATGCAGAGTGCTACTTTATAATTAACAAAGTCATTGGTGTTGCTCAGCAGCCATTTCACCCTTTCCACCCTATTCAGATGTATTCCATTCTTAAACAGGGGTTTTATAAATCGGTCTCTTGGGTCTATATATAACGGGCACTGCAATAAATAATGGCACAGGTCCTCGACGCAGGGTTGTCCACACAGACAGAGTCTCTCTTCGTAATGTGCTTTGCCATACCGTCCATCCAACACCGCCAAGGGCATTGATTGGAATCGTAGTTCTGTAAAAGCGATTCTTAGTACAGCAAGTGGGAGCTTTGTCAGGTATCTGGCTTGAGCATGGCGGAGCTAGCCGCTCCAGCGCCTGGAACGGCACACATGCTGTGCACCCGGGGGCAGGGCTAGCAGCCCACGGGGGCAGCGCCCACGGCAAGCATCCCAGGGGGGTGCCACAGTGATGTCACCCCCCAGGGATGACACCCAGGGCAGGCCGCACCCACCACATCCCCCTTCCTCTGCCAGTGAGCGCACGCACGCTATTTGAATAGCAATGCCCATTAACTGGGGGGGGGGGGGGGAGAATTTCCTCCCCCCTGATGGCAGTCATGGGATTTTTGTCTTTCACCTGAAGCGAACGCAACGCATGTCCGTACGTCGGCGTGTGCGCGGGTTGCGTTTCGCTGCTTCCGCGCATGCGCATGAAGTCTGCGCATGCGCATGAAGTCTGCGCAAAACCCGGAAGTAACGTGTTTTCTTGGGGTCACATTAGTCGCAGGGAAATGGCTCTCCCCTTTTCGTCCCGCAACACCTTTTTAAATATCTGGGACCTGTCAATGTGACTCCTTTTAATCTTCTCTCCAGCATAAGCCACTGCCGTCTGACATTCCTCCTCTGACTTGCCTTCTGCACCTTTTATCATCTTTGCAGTTTGCCTCCGAATGATTGTCAGCATCCATCTGAAATTGTGGCACCCCAAAATGAACACAGGACACCAAATGAGGTATTGCAGTTGCTGGGTAGACGTGTCCTGTGGACCCATCTCAAGATCTGCCTTAATTTCAAATAAGAGTATAATTTATATTGATGGATAACACAAAGTTATATGTATTAAGTTTTCATGTTGCATTTTATGCTGGGCAATATTTATATGCTTTCTTTTCACCACCTGTAAATTATGACCTGAAACAACCGTAAGACTTAATCATAAAATGATACTGAGATGTCTTCCAGCCATAAAGAAAATCTGTGGCCTACCTCACCCCCGAGTTTGTTGTCGACATTAACACATGCTCAAAATGTTGCTGACTTTCTTATTTGATGCACATCATCTAATTATAATAATAACATTTTAAAATATGTATAATCAATCACTGTTAGAGGGGAACATGCCCAGGGAAGTGTCAGAGCTGGGAGAAGCCAAGAAAATAGTGAAGCCGGCACAATCAAAATACAGAACAGCTCTTTCATAAAAATAAAGGAGTCAAAATCTGTCAGAGAAGTCAGCTATACAAATTAAATTCCTCTCCGGGCAGATGTGCCAATAAATGGCTGGCACACGTGTGGCAGGCAGGCCCAAATTTTCACTGATCAAAACCATATAACAAGGGTAATAGTTTCAGTGCTCATGGACAGAAAAGAAGAAGAAGATGAAATCCTGCGTTCCATTTATGTCTTAATTCCCCTCAGTCTCTCACACAGTAACCTGGGGCACTGATGTGATAGAAAGGTGCATCTTGTTCAATATCTATGCCGGTTTTATATGATTTCTTTTGCAGCCTCCAGTGTAATAGAGTGATTATTTGGGGGCATTCTGGAATCATGAATCTGGCCAGCTATGGTCTGATGAAGTGAAGGAGATACTGTATATATAAAAGAAAGCAAATCCAACAGAAGAATGTCAGTGAGATGCAAACTCAAGTCCTGAACACATACCGTATTTTTCGCTCTATAAGACGCACCAGACCACAAGATGCACCTAGTTTTTGGAGGAGGAAAACAAGGGAAAAAATATTCTGAATCTCAGAAGCTCTGTGCTCAGAAATGTACTGGGAGCCAATGTAGGTCTCTCAGGACCAGTGTTATGTGATCTTGATGGCCACCATATACAAAGATATCAGTTTTACATGTAAGGATCTCTTAGCCTGCTAGTACACATCACCACTAAATTGAGGCTGAATACCATATTATTTGCTCTATAAGACTCACTTTTTCCTTCCTAAAAAGTAAGGGGAAATGTGTGTGTGTTATGGAGCGAATGCAGGTTGCGCAGCTATCCCAGAAGCCAGAACAGCAAGAGGGATTGCTGCTTTCACTGCGTAGCGATCCCTCTTGCTGTTCTGGCTTCTGAGATTCAGAATATTTTTTTTCTTGTTTTCCTCCTCCAAAAACTAGGTGCGTCTTGTGGTCTGGTGTGTCTTATAGAGCAAAAAATACGGTAGCTCAGTTGGTCGAGTGTGTGACTCTTCATCTCTGGGTTGTGGGTTCAAGCCCCACGTTGGGTGAAAGATTCCTGCCTTGCAGGGGGTTGGACTAGATGATCCTTGTGGTCCCTTCCAACTCTACGATTCTATGAAGTGGGCTTCACGGAGCATACACACTCTTTACCTAAGCAGTTCGGCTCCCTTGCAGCATCATCCCTGCACAAGGCCTTCAGCAAGTGATGTTTCAGAAGTTGTTGCATTACAGCTCCCATCAATTTTGGACATTGGTCTTGATGGCTGGAGCTGATGATGATGGGAACAAGACTCCGACAACCTCGGCAGGGCCCCAGGCTTCTCATCGCTGTCATGGACTGATGAAAGTACCAGCCAGATAGAAAACACGGTCAGTTTTCAGGCTGTGCGAATCAACCCTCAGCCCTTATTTATCTCCTCACCAGACTAGAAAAATAGTTTTCTATCTCAGCTTTGCCTTCACTTCTTTCCCAGTAACACAATCAGCTCTGTGCAATAGATAATTCTGCAGGAATGCGAGTGGGATTTGGCCCTCGTGCCCCCAGGTTACGAAGAGTAGTGTTGTATTAAACATTTTAACAACTAGGGACGATAAAGTTTGAAATTGATGGCAATGTATGGTGAAGTATCTTAAATAATATAAAATGCCCCTTTGGCTGAAAGGAGCCTGCAGTTGATAAGTTGTTAAATTACTGCCTATGGCCGACTGACTGCCTTTGGAATGTATGGGATGATAAGGGGCAGAAATGATTATTACTACATGGAGTGGAACCATTTCCAGAGAAGCTGGTTTTATAAATGAGGAGTTATTCATCATGATTTAAAAGATTGCATTTGTACTTCTACACATCTGGCAAGCCCATTTTGAAAAGCATTAGACCCTGATTTTAAAGGCTGGCTAATTGCTGAAAATGACGAATCTGTCTACTCCTATGGAGAAAATGGGGTATAATTTTATTTTATTTTTTCAAATCTGCGCCAGGTCTGAAGTATCTATGCTACCTTTTCCACCGATCACCTTATATAGGGCCTCTCGTGCACTCTGATATCCAAACACAGCACATTGTTGTTGTTTAGTCGTTTAGTCGTGTCCGACTCTTCGTGACCCCATGGACCAGAGCACGCCAGGCACTCCTGTCTTCCACTGCCTCCCGCAGTTTGGTCAAACTCATGCTGGTAGCTTCGAGAACACTGTCCAACCATCTCGTCCTCTGTTGTCCCCTTCGCCTTGATCCCTTGTGTTCTTAAGGAAATCAGCCCTGAATGCTCACTGGAAGGGCAGATCCTGAAGCTGAGGCTCCAAGACTTTGGCCACCTCATGAGAAAAGAAGACTCCCTGGAAAAGACCCTGATGTTGGGAAAGATGGAGGGCACAAGGAGAAGGGGGCAACAGAGGACGAGATGGTTGGACAGTGTTCTTGAAGCTACGAACATGAGTTTGACCAAACTGCGGGAGGCAGTGGAAGACAGGAGTGCCTGGCGTGCTCTGGTCCAGGGGGTCACAAAGAGTCAGACACGACTAAACAACAACAACAGCCTCCTCTGGGCACCATCTCAAGCACAGTTGATCTAAGCCACATGTTCACTCCATGTAGATTTCTGTCAAATTGGCCTTTACTCATTGGGAGAACCACAGGAGCGCCAGAACTAGAGCCCTTTTGGGGTGGTGAGATAAAACAGAATTAGCATGCACAACTCCCCAAAGATTGACCAGCCTTAAGTCAGTTACTTATCCTTAGCAATACTTCAAGCCTGTTTTAGAGAATCAAAGAAATCACCAAGTTTAAGGTAAGAGGATGTGGAACAAATATTTTTCAAAGAAATTGTTATGTACTGAAGTTCTCACCCTGGGCCAGCAGGGGGATACTGTAGATAGTTATGCAAATAAGGGATTGAAAGTGACGTTCAGTGATTGGATAGTTTTAGAAAGTTGTTACAGTTACGCTGTACTGGAGCTCTATATAAGCAGGCTGGCTGAACCCTTCAGTTCAGTTCTGTCCTGGCCTGTGAATAAACAAGAGCTGTTTGAAGAATCGCTGTGTCATCTGATATGTCACCCACAACCTAACAGAAATGAAGATGCAACTGCGGGAGGTACATTTCCTGGCACACTAACCTAGTGGCAGTGAATAATCTGCAGCCCCAAAACACCTTGGCAACCTATTGCAGAAGCTTGCTGCAAGGGGGTCACTTCAGAAGAGTGATCTGTCCAGGCCCCCCAAATGCCCCTGTTTTCCAGGTACAGCCCTGGATTACAGAAGCTGTCCCAGTTTCTGATTTGATCCTGGAATGTCCCGCTTTTGCTTAAGAAATCCCTGATTTAATTGGAGAAATGTTGGAGGGTGTGGAGTTAGGTGACCCCCCCCCCAACCAATGAGATTACAACCTTCAGAAGACATCTAAAGGCAACCCTGGATAGGGAAGTTTTAAATGTTTGATGTTTTAGTGTATTTTAAATATTCTGTTGGAAGCCACCCAGAGTGGCTTGGGAGACCCAGCCAGATGACTGGGGAATAAATAATAAATTATTATTATTATTATTAGTAGTAGTAGTAGTATATGGTGCTCATTCCTTTTTGAGTGGCAGTGGTAGATTTAAAACAAAAAACTTGGAAATGTTTTTAACTTGTTTGGTCTGTCACTGCTTGGCTCAGTTGGTGGCTGGACTCTAGAAACACATGTGTTCACACAAGGTGGTAGATCCTGGGGCCATGTTCTCACCACAAATATCCTACGACCTTCTCTACTTAGATGTCAAGGAGATAAAGAACTACACAACTTTTAGAAGACATCTGAAGGCAGCCCTGTATTGGGAGGTTTTTAAATGTTTGACGTTTTACTATGTTTTGTATATGTTGGAAGCTGCCCAGATTGGCTGGGGAAACCCAGCCAGATGGGTGGGGTATAAATATTAAAATTATTATTACTATTATTATTACTACAGTGGCACCTTGGTTAAGAACAGCTTGGTTTATGAACAACTTGGGTTAAGAACACTGCAAACCTGGATGTAGGTGTTTTGGTTTGTGAACTTTGCCTTGGATTAAGAACATGTTTCGCTTCCTGTTGAGCGTGTTCCATCTGTAAATTGAGTTCCCCACTGCTATGGGAAAGCACGCCTTGGTTTAAGAATGCTTTGGTTTACGAACAGACTTCTGGAACAGATTAAGTTCATAAACCAAGGTATCACTGTATTATTATTATTATTATTATTATTATTATTATATTGTAGATTAACCATGACCAAGTATTGGACTCTGGTTCTAGGACAACAAGAGAGGACTCTGTTCACAGGGACCTAGAATTGCCCGATGGCTAATCGTCTGGTCTTGATTCTAACATGATTCATCAGTTTCTTTCTTTTTTAAAAAATGTATTCATTTTCAAATTACAATTTTACAATCACATATCCAACATACAGCATAAAAACAAGATTCCAAAGAATCTCCTGGACTTCCCTCCTCCCCTTTGTGGGTCCTATTGTTTGTCATTTCCTCCTGCATCTTTTATACTAATCCAAATCTTTTACATCTCCAAAATTCACCATTGAACTCTACAAGTCTGGTCTTGATTCTACCATGACTCATCAGCTTTGAATCTGGACACATTTTTCAATGTCTTAAGTATTTTTTAATAGCAGGAAGTTCAGAAATAACACACAGCCTTCTAGAATTGCCAGCACTCCTCAGTGTTTCATTAAAGTGTAGGAAGGTAAAACATAAGAGGTACACACCTTAGATCATAGAATCATAGAATTGTTGTCTTGGAAGAGACCCTAAGGATCATCTAGTCCAACCCCTGGCAAAGCAGGGATATGCAGTTGTCCCATCCGGGGATCGAACCTGCAACCTTGGCATTATCAGCAACACACTCTAACCAAATGAGATGACATCCCTGTGGACAACCGGTTGGTGTTTGTGTATGTATATACAGTGGTACCTCAGGTTAAGTACTTAATTCGTTCCGGAGGTCCGTACTTAACCTGAAACTGTTCTTAACCTGAAGCACCACTTTAGCTAATGGGGCCTCCTGCTGCCACCAGAGCACAATTTCTGTTCTCATCCTGAAGCAAAGTTCTTAACCTGAAGCACTATTTCTGAGTTAGCAGAGTCTGTAACCTGAAGTGTATGTAACCTGAAGCATATGTAACCCAAGGTATCACTGTGTATATGTGCACAAAAACAGCCTTTCTGCTGTATCAGCTCAAACACCCATGTAGTCCAGTAGCCATCAAAGTTAGGGCTGCCATATGCCTGGGTTTCCCCAGACACATCTGGGAATCGGGCTTGAAAATGGCGTCTGGGCAGATTTTTGCTGAATCGGCAAAATGTCTGGGAAAACCCGGACGTATGACAAGTAGGGTGATTTAAAAACACAAAAACAAAAAAACCTTAGAAGATCCCAGAAAATCGGATCAACCAAAGGCCTGGTTAAAAAAGAACGTTTTTGCCTGGTGCCTAAAGATATATAATGAAGGCATCAGGTGAACTTCCCTGGGGAGAGCATTCCACAGATGGGGAGCCACTGCAGAGAAGGCCCCGTTCTTGTGTTGCCTCTTGAGGACCTCTTGAGGAGGAGGCACGTGAAGGAGGGCCTCAGAAGGTGATCTCAAGGTCCGGGTAGGTTCATATGGAAAGAGGCGGTCCTTGAGATATTGCAGTCCTGAGCCATTTAAAGCTTTATGGGTCAAAACCAGCACTTTGAATTGGACCTGGAAACTAATTGGTAGCCAGTGCAGTCGGATGAGGATCGGTGTAATATGCTCAAACCGTCTTGCTCCGGTGAGCAACCCGGCTTCTGAATTCTGCACTAGCTGAAGTTTCCGAACCGTCTTCAGAGATAGCCCTACGTATAACGCATTGCAGTAATCTAACCGTGAGGTTACCAGAGCATAGACAAGATTAAAGCTGGGACCTGCAGATGTTCTACTACTGAACAACAGTGCTGGGACACCACCCAACAGCTCTCCAACAATGCAACATGCCCTGAATCTAGCACTGCTAAGTGTGCCTATATTGGAGATTACAAGTCTTCTCTAGATGCTGAGATGGCTTTTATGTGCTGCTGTTGTTAACTTTGAGAGCTAATTTGGAAAAGTGGGATATATAGGATCATAGCTAGCAGGGAAGCCACAATAAGAACAACACGCTTGTTTCAAATGGGAGATTACAGCAATAACTACTTGCGTGGCTATTCCCTCCCCACCCACAAGTGGAATAAATGAAGACAACGGACACAGAATTATAGTTTAATGGGCGTAAATGGCCACAACTTTATTGATTACAGGAAAGAAAGGGTATTGGCATTAGGCATTGGCCCCTAACCGACTATCCGGTCTAACCGGGAAGGGTTAAACACCAACAGGGGGAGCCACCCGAGATGCATATCCCTAGGCGCTCCCCGAGGGGTTACCGCTCGGGGGCGCGCTTTAGGCCCTAGCCTCCGTAGGTTTCGGACGAGGCGTCGCCCCTCGGAGTCCTTTAACGAACTACCCTTCAAGCACTGGGGGAGGTGATGGCGTTCCTCCCCCCCGACCACATCTGCATGATAATACCCCGGCCAATGCCTACCGCCAAAACCAGGAAAGTTGTGACGATTTGCTACGAGGTAGGCGAAAAAACCAAGTGGCACAAAACCAGCCAATTAGCCAAATGGAAAAACTCCTACCAGGCCCCTTGCGGCGACCAGCCGAAGCCCATAGCAAGATCGTGGGACAACCTAAAGGGCGGGAGGGTGGGAAACCTCGTCGATTCCGGGGGCGAAAAGGGGAGAGCCCAGGGCTTCCCCGACCTTAAGTGGCCTCGCTAAGGCCCGCCCCTGCCGCCAGCCGATTGGCTGGCGCGACAGGGGGTGGAGTTGGGGAAATCCCTATCTCCCGCGAGGCTGGCGCCAGCCTCGCGGGAATGAGAGTGGGTGGTCCGAGATCCCGCAAACCCCCCTCCTCCTGACTCTCGGAAGGGGCATTGTGTATAATAAGCGGTGTTGCAGGAATAAGGTCTTTGCTGCATGGCAGTTGTGCTTTGGCAACACCCGCCCTGCAACTGAGCGGTGGTGGCATAAGAACTTGTCCTGTTTCTGAAGTCAAAGCATGTGCTGTGTGATAAAGAGTATTTGACAAGCCAGCAGAACAGAAATCACAAAATATGGAAGATTAGTTCCTGGAGGTGTTCCAAGATTGTAATAGAATGAGGATATTGATACGAGCTTGTTGCTATTCGCCACTGTTCTAGCGGCAGATGCCAAAAGATTGCTGTGACAATCTCTTTGAAGGCATTTGGAATTCTCTCCCTTTGAAGAAGAAGAAACTTTGTAAACAAAACTTTACTTTTTACGAGATGAAACGGAAATTTCAGTAAATCAGAACGAAGCAGAATGGATTTTTTGGGGGGGGGGAGAGAATGATTTTTCACAGTGCTCTTTAGTTCTGTTTGAGACTGTGTATCAAGGTCTTTAAAGAAGTAAAACCTTGTAAGTGGACAAACAAGCAAAAAAAAAGTCATTTGGCTAGCACATGATCTATTTCATTATTTTCAACTATTAGCATTTTGGAGCTCAATATTTGTTAAGTTGTGGTGGCCACATAACGCATTGTCAAAAAATAGGAAATGCATCATCAAATTAGAGGACCAAAAAACACATATCTGGACATAGCTGTCAACCGTCCCTTATTTGGCGGGAAACTCCCTTATCCCAGCGCCGTGTCCCGCTGCTGTCCCTTATTGATGATGTCCCTTAAATTTCCCGGGTTTCAAAGGAAGCAGCTCCTCTCCCTCCCTCCCTGCCGGCCAGGGAGGAGGGAGGCTCCAACTGTGTTGCTTGGCTGAGTTGCTCACCCAATAAGGAGTCTAAGAACGACTGGGGGGTGGAGCTTGCATGCCTCATGCCGATCAAATTGGCCATGTTGCCTGGGGATTCGTCTTTGCTCAGCGCTTCCCAGCAGAGAGGTGACGGTGGTTTTCCTTGCTGCATCCTCTTTGCTGGGTTGCTGCGCTGTGGGAACCACCGCTTGAGGCTTCGTTTGGCTGATGGTGGGTTTTCTGCCTTTGGCTCGGAGGGGCTCAGAATTTGAACATACCTGTGCTCTGAAAATCCCTTATTTTGGCTGCTGATCCCTTATTTTTGAGGCTGCTGGTCCCTTGTTTTTAAATCTGTAAGTTGACAGCTATGTATCTGGATATTTGCAGTGCAAGAATCTTTTGTCCAACATGGGGCTTGAACCTACAACCCTCAGATTTAGCCTCTTGTGCTCTACCGAATGAAAAAGCCCTGGCCCTAGTTGAGTCAAAATGTTCAGACACCCTTCTCTTCATGTTTTTGTGAGATATTACCCTGCTCCACCCTTTCCATGTTTTACTCCCAATCATGTAAAAAAAATCCCCAACTGATGGTTAGCTCCCTACTGAGAGTTAACATCTGCTTTCTTCACGGGCTGGAACCTCCAGCCAATCGAAATGAATTTCCCTAACTCAGTCCCTAATTATAAACATGTAGCCTTATTAGACTGTACCGATTGGTGGGGTCTGTGTTGCTGCCGGACAGGAGGAAGGAAGTCAAATGACACCGAGGTTGGTTCAAAGAAAGAGTTTATTCTGCAGAAGGCACTTGCATGGTCAGTCCACAGCAAGTCCAAAGAAATGAGAAGTTTCATGCAGTATATATATCCTCCAGGCACCCTCTCCCTCCTTCCCCAGGAATCCAACCACGTCAGCCTATTTACGCAGGTTGACATCACATATGTTCCTGCTCTGGTATTCTTAACCATAAAATGGTATTCCTTCCTGTACTTCTGACCATAAAAGGATATTCCTGTTCCTACTCTTATCTTGGAGCAAGAGGTCACCATCTCCGAGAACACACTCTGGCGTTGTTCCCAGACTGGGTCTGTGCGTCTTTGTGGTCAGGACGTAAGATAAGGCACAGACGTGTCTTCTCTGTTCTACTGGTACAGTCAAGGTCATCCTTGCCGTCACAAACTGATAAAGGAGAGGGCTCTGAGCACTTGTTTATACAGCTGGGTTTTGGCTCAAGAGCTCAAGTTTATGCATTTTAGAAATGCTAAGAAGAAAAGGGGGGGGTTCGAGTCAGTTTTAAACTGACTGCACAGAAACCCATTCCTTCAAATACAGTGGAACCTTTGTTCTCAAACTTAATCCGTTCTGGGAGTCCATTCGACTCCCGAAACTGTTCGAAAACCAAGGCACGGCTTCCGATTGGCTGCAGGAGCTTCCTGGACTCAAGCGGAAGCCGCGTCAGACGTTCAGCTTCTGAAAAACGTTCAAAAACCAGAACACTCACTTCCAGGTTTTCAGCATTTGGGAGCCAATTTGTTCGTCAACTAAGCCATCCGAGAACCAAGGTACCACTGTACTCAAAGTGATTCTCTCTCTTCCCTCATTTTTGAAACCTGTCACCAAACAGCCACTTCTAAACAGGCCTGCAACACAGAAAGAGTGGAAGACCTGGAACAACTGAGATCACCAAAATATTTTCGAAAGGAAAAAACAGACAGCGTATTCACAACATTTCCCCACACTGCGGAGGTGCTCCCCCAAGTAAACCAGGTCACAAGCTTTATAGGACGGAAGTCCTTGTTAGGAAGGTTTGGTCAGGTTAAAGTGGAAGAAATAATGTGCTATACTGACTCAGGGTCAGCTTGGGACTCAGCTACATTAGTAAAGAAACTGCATTTTGAATGCGTTATAAACATGCGACACCAGATGGTGCTAGAGAGTAAAAGTAATTTCCATGCAATTTTCCATAGTGTTTTTTCCCATAATGATTTAATCTATGACTTATTTACAGTGGTTTCCCCCTTATGTGTAGATCCACCCATAGAACTGTATGCATGAACCCCAACTCCTCAAACTCATAGTTAGGCTCCCTCTCTAACCAAGTGTACGACTTGAAAATACAGTGATACCTCAGGTTAAGTACTTAATTCGTTCCGGAGGTCCGTTCTTAACCTGAAACTGTTCTTAACCTGAAGCACCACTTTAGCTAATGGGGCCTCCCACTGCCGCCGCACCGCCGCTGCGCGATTTCTGTTCTCATCCTGAAACAAAGTTCTTAACCGGAGGTACTATTTCTGGGTAAGCGGAGTCTGTAACCTGAAGCATATGTAACCTGAAGCGTATGTAACCAGAGGTACCACTGTAGCCCTTTGCTGAGGAACGCGGACATAAGGAAAGAGAGGTCTGCCGGGTGGGCTAGTTCATGGTTGTTCTGGTGGTCTTCTATAATTGCATCCGAAAATTCACCTTCATATAAAGAACAGGTGTGATGCAACAGAACAACAACAACAGAAGAAACAGCCACAATGAAAGTAAGGCTCACATCTTTGGATTGAAGGAGATCAGGAAGCCAATTGTGTCCCTGTCTTTTAGGATAAAGGGAAGTGTTCTCATGACTCTTTGGTGCTTCGATTGAAATTAATTTTATTAGGAAGCGTTTGTTCTTTTGTTGCCTGTGCTGCTTAAGGAGGTTGAATAATACATATGGACAATTGTACAGTAATTGTTTCCTGTCCTCAGATATTCATAGGCTGTTGTTTGTGTTACTTAAGTGGCTTTCAAAAATGCTCAGGCTGTGGTTTAAAAGGAGGGGCAGAGCACTCCATGCACATTTGCATGCGTATTATGGAATAAGCAAGTGCGCTATTAGAGGCTAGCTAACTTGACAATTTCTATGTTAGATTATTGTAATGTGTTCTATGTGGGGCAGCCTTGATCTGGACCCCCAAAACATCATTATTAATTCTATATCTGTATCTGTATCTGTTTCCCATCAGGTAAAGGTAAAGGTAAAGGGACCCCTGACCATTAGGTCCAGTCGTGACTGACTCTGGGGTTGTGGCGCTCATCTCGCTTTATTGGCCGAGGGAGCCGGTGTACAGCTTCCGGGTCATATGGCCAGCATGACTAAGCCGCTTCTGGCGAACCAGAGCAGCGCACAGAAACGCCATTTACCTTCCCACTGGAGGGTACCTATTTATCTACTTGCACTGTGTTGCTTTCACACTGGTAGGTTGGCAGGAGCAGGGACCGAGCAATGGGAGCTCACCCCGTCGCGGGGATTCGAACTGCCGACCTTCTGATCAGCAAGTCCTAGGCTCTGTGGTTTAACCCACAGCACCACCCGCGTCTTTCCCATCAGGGAGGAGCAGCCTTTTCTGTGCTGTACCCAGAGATACAGAAACTCCTCCTATGGGAGGTTCAACTATTTACCTCTTTGGCTGGATCTAGACACATCAAAAAATACGTTTCGAGAAAATGTGTTGTAAAGCTCTTAATGGGAAATCACGTTGCTAAAGGATCGAACTCTACAGCGCTATCTAGTGTCACAGTGTTATAATAATAATAAAAATTTTTATTTATACCCCGCCCTCCCCGGCCGGAGCCGGGCCCAGGGCGTATAACACCAATAAAATCACAGTAAAAACATAATGGGGGCGGGAAACCACTTTAAAATTCAGGTTAAAATGCAATTTAAAATGCAGCTTCATTTTAAAAGTAGCCGATAAATCAAGACCATAAGGGGAGGGAAACATAAAGGTCAGACTGAGTCCAGACCAAAGGCCAGGCGGAACAGGCCCTGCGGAAAGATGTCAAGTCCCGCAGGGCCCTAGTCTCTTGTGACAGAGCGTTCCACCAAGTTGGGGCCAGTACTGAAAAGGCCCTGGCCCTAGTTGAGACACATTTTAAAAGCTTCTTCTTCTTTTTCACTAACGTAGCTGAGTCCTTTGTCTCCTTCAGGAGTCAAGTAGAACTATATACTACTATTTCCTCCTTTTCTTCCTCTGCCTTCTCCTTTCTGCTTCTTATTACCCGCCCTTCACCAGCAGGTCCTAGAACCAGAGGTAGATCTACTATGAAACAAATGAAGTTTAAACTTAATCCTCGAGGGGCCCCAAAAGCAACTTTAGTCAACATTGCTTAAATGTTTTGGGTCTAGTAGGTGGAAGTTTTTGTCAATGTTTACTGTTTTATTATGTTTTTATATATGTTGGCAGCTGAGAGCCAGTGTGGTGTAGTGGTTAAGAGTGCTGGATTTGTAATCTGGGGAACCGGGTTCGCGTCTCCGCTCCTCCACATGCAGCTTCTGGGTGACCTTGGGCTAGTCATACTTCTCTGAAGTCTCTCAGCCCCACTCACTTCACAGAGTGTTTGTTGTGGGGGAGGAAGGGAAAGGAGATTGTTAGCCGCTTTGAGACTCCTTCAGGTAGTGATAAAGCGGGATATCAAATCCAAACTCTTCTTCTTCCCAGAGTGGCTAGGGCAACCCAGTCAGGGACTGGACTGAGGAGGAATGGTGGGAGCCCCCCCTTTTCTGAACCTCCCAAGGGCAGGAGGACAGTATTGATTTAGAACAGTGGTTTGCAGAAGGGCATAGTCCAGAGGGGAAAAGCTGGGAAATACTGGATGAGGAACAGTTAGAAGAGGAAACACCAGGAGAGAGACAGCTGGCAGATTCAGTGTCCTTGGACAGCATTCCTGAAGCCACCCCCCGTTTCCCTAAAGCTAGATGGGCTTGAAAAGTGATGGAACAGAAAGCGCAATGGCAACAAGCTCAGATTACCCAACGTAGTGATGTAGGTTAATGGGGACGGAGGGGGTGAACCTTTACTGGGAGCAACGCCATTTTTTTAGCTTGCTATGCCTTGCTTTGTCTCTCGCTCTGATTATTAAAGAACTTATCTGGTAAGAACGCTCCTTTCGTTTGATCTGCTTAATTGCTGCCACTGGGGGAGGGATCCGATTCCTCAAAGCCTGACAGTCAGATGGGCTGGGTAACAACAACAACAACAACAGGATGTCCCTATTTTCATCGGAGAAATGTTGGAGGGTATGGAGGTTATGGTATCTAGAGGACCACAGGTTACACATTCCTGCTCTAGGGTTTCAACAATTCAGTTGCAGAACACATCTTTCGCACACAGAACTTTCCAGGATTAACCTCTGATCTTTCCAGGCAGGGTTAGGGGAAGCTTTCTCTCTAAAACCCTGGAGAGCCATTGCCAGGTAATGTCGGCAGCAATGAGCGAGACTGGACCAATACTCTGACCCAAGAGAAGGCAGCTTCCTAGACTTGAGGGTTGAATCCCGAAGATTCAGCACATGTGTTGCGCACACATTGACATTTTACTAAAGGCATCAACAAAATCTCTCCCAAAGGCAGAGGAGCGACGAAAGGAGAGTTGCTGGTTTACCAGGCGATGCCTTGATACAGATTTAAATTAACAGGAACGCCCAAGCTTTCAAGGGGAAAAACCTAGGCATCAAAGAATAGAGTTTGAGAGAGGAAAACTGCACCTAGGACTGGGGCGGATGGCATGAAGACATGAATCAAGCTGAAGATGCAGCCCAAAGGAATGTTCCAAAGAGATAAAATGGAAAGAGAGGGAAACAAAGAAAGAAAGGAGGGCGTCGAATACAAAGAGAGAAAATGGCATTGCAATGAATAGAGATGCTGCGAAGAAGATAGCTTCCAGGGGAAGTGCTGTAGAATGTTTTCACCCCAGTCCAAACAAATGTTCTTTTAGAATAGATTGATAATCCATTTATTCGTTTGTCAGATAAAATGCACACCACTTAAATTCCTCTTTGGAGTAAGTCTACCAAACACTTCCTTTGCCTTCTAAATGGATGAATTCTTCGTGAAAGGACACTCGGATGATATTAAGCAAGGCTTTATGAATGTATAGCTCTGCCTTCCCTCGCGCGCACTTCTGGGGTTTGGTACTTCAGGTCCCTCCCTGATTCAAATTAATCTTTGGCAGCCAAACAAGGAGTACACAAAGGCCTCGCTTTCATAACAATTCACTAACATGATCTACACCCCTTAGAATACATTGCCTTGACACTGACGGAGAAACAGCAAATGAATTCGCCTCGCAAATGCATTCCTTCTTGTTTATCATTGCCGGGACACAATGCGCGTTGTAAATATTCATGGAGGGCTCTTATTCATTTGGAAAGTATATCACTCTCAGGCATATAAGACAAATGTGCGTATGACTATTGTTTGCTGAATAGGTTTTCGCTCGGGTAGTGTTACGTGCTTCAGTCTGCTGTCATTGATGGGCTTCCTTCAACCTCTATCCCAACGTACATTCTCCCCACTTTGACCTCTCCTACGATGCAAACACCACTCAGATGTGTTTCTTCTCAATTCTGGCCAACAATCTATAGCAGGTGATTTTCTTTCTTTCCGTGCCTGTCATGCTGCGTTCCACGCAGTCCTGTCTTGTGCTACTATTGTTTGATAGATATATAAAGCCACTGGGAGCTAAAAAAAAGCTAAAAAAGCTAAAAAAGCCAATGCAATTCTGGGCTGCATCAATAGGAGTATAGCATCTAGATCAAGGGAAGTAATAGTGCCACTGTATTCTGCTCTGGTCAGACCTCACCTGGAGTACTGTGTCCAGTTCTGGGCGCCACAGTTCAAGAAGGACACTGACAAACTGGAACGTGTCCAGAGGAGGGCAACCAAAATGGTCAAAGGCCTGGAAACGATGCCTTATGAGGAACGGCTAAGGGAGCTGGGCATGTTTAGCCTAGAGAAGAGGAGGTTAAGGGGTGATATGATAGCCATGTTCAAATATATAAAAGGATGTCACATAGAGGAGGGAGAAAGGTTGTTTTCTGCTGCTCCAGAGAAGCGGACATGGAGCAATGGATCCAAACTGCAGGAAAGAAGATTCCACCTAAGCATTAGGAAGAACATCCTGACAGTAAGAGCTGTTTGACAGTGGAATTTGCTGCCAAGGAGTGTGGTGGAGTCTCCTTCTTTGGAGGTCTTTAAGCAGAGGCTTGACAACCATATGTCAGGAGTGCTCTGATGGTGTTTCCTGCTTGGCAGGGGGTTGGACTCGATGGCCCTTCCAACTCTATGATTCTATGAAATTCTGAGGCAGCATGGGACGTCAGATCATCAGTAGAGAACCGACACTCAGATCTATCTCTCCTTATTTTAGTCTAACTTTCCAAGATCCCGCAGGCTGCCAGGGGATAGGGCCCATGTCGGCCAGCCGGGCACAGGAGATTGGAGGGAATGGTAGCATAGTGCCATCAGACCCCCCAGTTGCTTTGGCCAGTTAGGAGCAAGGAAGAAATGGCAGCGTAGATATTATAATCCCAGTGCATTTCCCAACACTTAAAGGACCCCTGACCATTATGTCCAGTCGTGACCGACTCTGGGGTGGCGCCGCTCATCTCGCTTTATTGGCCGAGGGAGGCAGCATACAGCTTCCAGGTCATGTGGCCAGCATGACTAAGCCACTTCTGGCGAACCACAGCAGCACATGGAAACGCCGTTTACCTTCCCGCCGGAGCGGTACCTATTTATCTACTTGCACTTTGATGTGCTTTCGAACTGCTAGGTTGGCAGGAGCAGAGACTGAACAACGGGAGCTCACCCCGTCGCGGGGATTCAAACCACTGACCTTCTGATTGGCAAGTCCTAGGCTCTGTGGTTTAACCCACAGCGCCACCTGCGTCCCAACACTTACCTCAACCTATTTGTTGACTTCAGGCACTATTTTCCAGAGAGAGTCCCGGATTCACAGAAGTTGTCCCGGTTTCTCATTTGATCCCAGAATGTCCCGTTTTTCCTTAGGACGTCTGTATTTTCATTGGGGAAATGGTGGAGGGTGTAGTAAGGTTAAAGCTTACTGGGAAATGATATATAATGAATTGAAAAGGATGTTTTAAATAACGTTTGTTAAAAAAAACAAAACCAGAAGCTTTTCTTTTGGGAATTATAGGGACAGAACTATCTAAACTCAGTGCTTTTTTTTCTTCTAAAAAAAATTGTTTAGGGGTACTCTCATTTTGACTCAAGAAAACCACCATTTTATAGTTCAAATCGGGAAAAATAAATACGGTAAATGGACAAAAGTACAAAGATTCACAAAATGTTTAGGAGTGTGCGTACCCCCAGAAAAAAGCACTGCCTAAATTGTATAGAAACTTATTCATGTATGCTACTACAGCAGCAAGAATGTTACCTGCCCCAAAATGGAAAGAAGCAGAAGTCCCAGCAAAGGAAAAATGGATATAAAAAGTTATGGAATATGCAGAAATGGCAAAACTTACCGGAAAAATAAGAAATCAAGATAATAAACTTTTTTATAAAAGAATGGAAATGGTTTATTGAATATTTACAGATAAATTGCAAACAGATAAAAACATTGGCAGGATTATCGTAATAACTTGCAGTTTTATAAGAGTATATATTTAAAGTAGATGAATAAATGATCAAATTAAGTTAATTTGGATATGCAGAAGATATTAAAAATCAATTTAAGGAACCGCAGAAAGAGGGGGGGAGGAAGTCAAGTTTTGAAATGTTAAAACGATTGTAAAATTAGTGGCATAAACCTGAAAAGCATAAATAATATTTTTTTAAAAAAAGGAATGTCCCATTTTCCCTTAGGAAGTCTGTATTTTCATTGGAGACATGGTGGAGGGTAAGCAGTTATGTGACTCCCCCTGAGCCAAGGAGATAAGTAACTATACAACCTTTAGAAGACATCAGAAGGCAGCAGTGTATAAGGAAGTTTTTTAAAAAGTTCAATGTTTTCTTATGTTTTTATAAAAGGTAACAAGGTAAAGGACCCCTGGACGGTGAAGTCCAGTCGAATTTGACTTTGGGGTGCGGCGCTCATCTCTGCTTTCAGGCTGAGGGAGCCGGCGTTTCTCCACAGACAGCTTTCTAGGTCATGTGGTCAGCATGACTAAACTGCTTCTGGCGCACGGAGGACCGTGATGAGCGCTAGAGTGCATGGAAATACTGTTTACCTTCCCACCACAATGGTATCTATTCATTTACTCACACTGGCATGCTTCCGAACTGCTAGGTTAGCAGGAGCTGGAACAGAGCAACGGGAGCTCACCCCGTTGTGGGGATTCGAACTGCCGACCTTCTGATCGGCAAGCCCAAGAAGCTCAATATATGCTGGAAGCTGCCCAAAGTGGCTGGGGAGCCCAGTGTGATGGACGGGGTATGAATAATAAAATATGATGATGATGTCCCTATTTTCATGGGGGAAATGTTGGTGGGTATGGTGCCCAGGGACCTCCAAATGACCCCAAAGGTGTTGCGGTGGTTCCATAGCAGTAAGTGAGAACAGCACATGAATGAGCATTGGGAGCTGAGGTTTCAGCTGCCTGCCATTTTAACTGTCAGGGCCCAAGACTGGCAGTTCCCTGTGTCACCCATTTCACAGCTATTTGCTGCCTTCTGCTCTGTGTAATCCACACACACACCCCTCAATGCCAATATCAATGCTGAAGACAACAGTAAGGTGAAATGGGTGATTCAAATGGTTTTTGAAAAAAGATACTAATTTGGCCTCATTCTTCACCGTTGGGCAGATCTGATCGATTCTCGTGGGTTATACAGAATGCAGCGCTTTAATGGTATGGTAATTTACTCCCTGTGCAAATTAACCGGCTCTTTTTATTCGCTGCCTAATTCTTTCCATGTCCCTCCTGGTCGTAATTTGAAAAGTCTCTTGAGGTGGAGATATCTGATATATTAATACGTGTATTCGTGAGAGAATCTTGTATTTCCAAGAGAACTTCTGCTCTGCTCCAAAGACTATCTTACAAGAATCTAACCTGTTACTGTAATGAGAACTGATGGACACAGTTTTAAGAGATAGCCTGGAGCTCTCTGCACCTTCCGAGCTATGAATGTTGCTCGGTTATTTCACACAATACTGCCCAGGTTCTCCTTGCCCAGATATTATTGTTCTGATCTACTATTTTTTTTAATAAAAGTATTCTGAACATTATTTAGCAATTTGTAAAAGGTACCCCTGCCCATACGGGCCAGTCGTGTCCGACTCTAGGGTTGTGCGCCCATCTCACTTAAGAGGCTAGGGGCCAGCGCTGTCCGGAGACACTTCCGGGTTATGTGGCCAGCGTGACGAAGCTGCTCTGGCGAGCCAGCACCAGCGCAGCACACAGAAACGCTGTTTACCTTCCCGCTATAAAGCGGTACTTATTTATCTACTTGCACTTAAGAGTGCTTTCGAACTGCTAGGTGGGCAGGAGCTGGGACCGAACGACGGGAGCTCACCCTGCCGCGGGGATTCGAACCGCCGACCATGCGATCGGCAAATCCTAGGCGCTGAGGTTTTACCCACAGTGCCACCCGCGTCCTCATTTAGCAATTTGAGAGCAATAAAAAATGATGCAAGCAATATTTAGGCTATCTAGCTAAAGTCACGTCCACCTGATAGTAATATAATAGAACACGATGGCCCCATCTGCACTATAAATTTAAGGCAGTATCATCCCACTGTAAACAGTCATAGCTCCTCCCAGAGAATCCTGGGAAATGTCATTTTTTTAAGGGGGCTGAGACCCTAATTCCCCTCACAAAGCTCCCTAGGAAGAAGAATTGACTATATCCTTAACAAATGGCAGTTTTCTTGGGGGAAGCCATGTCTGTTTAAAGTGGTATGATATTGCTTTAAATTTGTAGTGCAGATGGGGCCATTATAAACATATACAGTAGTACCTTGGTTCTCAAATGCCTTGGTACTCAAACAACTTGGAACCCACACACTGTAAACCCAGAAGTAAGTGTTCTGGTTTGTGAACTCTTTCAGAAGCCAAACTTGCTCTGTTTTGAGTGTCACACTTCCATTTTGAGTGTTACGCTGAGGTGTGTCTGTTTTTGCTATTTATTTTGCGTTTTTGCGGCTCTTTTTGTTTTGTTTTTGTGACTGTGTGGAACCCAGTTCAGCTACTGATTGATTGATTGATTGTGTGACTGCGGTACGTTGTTTATTGCTTTCATTTTATGGATCCATGGTCTCGTTAGATAGTAACATTCATGTGCAATTGCTGTTTTAGGGTTTGTTTTTAAAAGTCTGGAAAGGATTAATCCATTTTGCATTACTTTCTATGGGAAAATGTGCCTTGGTTTTGGAACACTTTGGTTTTGGAACGGACTTCTGGAATGGATTAAGTTTGAGAAGCAAGGTACCACTGTATTTATTTACATTAAAGCAGAATGCATATACTGTGGTACCTCGGTTAAGAACTTAATTCGTTCCGGAGGTCTGTTCTTAACCTGAAACTGTCCTTAACCTGAAGCACCACTTTAGCTAATGGGGCCTCCCGCTTCCGCCTCGCTGCCGGAGCACAATTTCTGTTCTCATCCTGAAGCAAAGTTCGTAACCCGAGGTAGTATTTCTGGGTTAGCGGAGTCTGTAACCTGAAGTGTATGTAACCTGAAGCGTATGTAACCCGAGGTACCACTGTAACTAGCTTCTTCTCACTTCAGATTTTTGATCAGCAACATTTAGTGTATATACACAGCAAGTTCCTACAATGTTCTGGGCAGCAGGGACACGACCTCTGTCCTGAAGAGCCTTCCTTCAATTCCAGATGTTTGTGCTTGGCTGTGGTTACGTGATGACGAACGAAAAGCACTTTGCTCATGTGCAAATGTGCATCGCCCTTTGTTATTGCTTTACATCTGGTTCAGATTCAGCCCTGCGCATGCAGCAGGTGGGAAAGATTTCACATGGCTCAGATCCACATGCAAATGAATAAAATGAGTCAGACTTCATATCCTTGGGAAATGATGGCTGCTTCAAGAGTTGAAGAAATACATGTGTTTTACTTATTCCATCCTGTCACGAATAATTAAGCAAAGAGAGGTCTCCCCTCCCCTTAAATACTCGCTGTACTCTTTGCAGACTCAAACTTATTCACTGACCAATGTAATAATTGCTGGATAAGCCTTGAAAATTTTGAAAATTTAATACGTAATTTGCAGGCATCTTAGAATCCATAGATTTGAAGAATCTGACATTTGTCTGAGGCTGCTGGTGCTGCTGGCCTTTTTAGTCTTGCTGCCGAGCCGGGCAGGACAACAGCCGATGCCCAGCCAGAGAGCGAGGCGCCACCCTCCAAGTGGGGCCTCTGACTGGCCCATTCAAATTTGCCCTCTTTGGCGGGAAGAACGCCCCATGGCTAACATTACTGAGCTATGGAGAAGGTGAGAGTTCAGAGTTACAGTAGCCTGAGAAGAAGCTCCTGCTTGCCTACAGCTCAGCAAATGACAGGGATGTGGAGTGTTAAAACCTCGAAAACTAGCACACAAAATGACAGAGGCATAAAGGCAGAGAATGTGTCACTTTTTAGCCCTGAGTGCTCACTGGAAGGACAGATCCTGAAGCTGAGGCTCCAATACTTTGGCCACCTCATGAGAAGAGAAGACTCCCTGGAAAAGATCTTGATGTTGGGAAAGACTGAGGGCACAAGGAGAAGGGGACGACAGAGGACGAGATGCTTGGACAGTGTTCTCGAAGCTACAAATGTGAGTCTGACCAAACTGCGGGAGGCAGTGGAATACAGAAGTGCCTGGCATGCTCTGGTCCATGGGGTTATGAAGAGTCGGACACGACTAAACAACAACAACAAGAACTCTAAATGGCAGCATATAAATGCATCGCTAGCCCTGAAATACCAAACTAAGGATGGAAGTGATGAACACATACTTCCCTCCCCCTGTGTCTCCCCAGTTCACATACTAAGTGTGTAGGGACACGGGTGGCACTGTGGTCTAAACCACTGAGGCTCTTGGGCTTGCCGATCAGAAGGTCAGCAGTTCGAATCCCCGTGACGGAGTGAGCTCCCGTTGCTCTGTCCCAGCTCCTGCCAACCTAGCAGTTCGAAAGCACACCAGTGCAAGTAGATAAATAGGTACTGCTGTGGTGGGAAGGTAAACGGCGTTTCCATGCGCTCTGGTTTCTGTCACGGTCTCCCATTGCACCAGAAGCTGTTTAGTCATGCTGGCCACATGACCCGGAAAGCTGTCTGTGGACAAACACCAGCTCCCTCGGCCTGAAAGCGAGATTAGCGCCACAACCTCAGAGTTGCCTTTGACTGGACTTAACTGTCTAGAGGTCCTTTACCTTTACCTTTTACCAAGTGTGTAGGTAAAGAGGTAAAAAGAGAAGATAAGAAAAGCCCATCTAGTGGTGGTCCACAAGAAGCCTATGGGAATCCTGCAATCAGGGTCCTTCCTTAATTCTCCCAATCCCAGCCACTTTTCTGTTTCCTTTTCTGATCCTAGATGGATATGTGGCAAGCTACAGGGACAGAACTTTCTGTACTCTCTCCTGTCCTCTCCTTTTACAGTCTGAGTAATAACCTTCTCATAGCCCTGCTCCGTATCTGGATGGGACGGTCATCATGGGAATGAAGAGTGGTCTTGTCCCATCTAGCATTGCCCAAAGTACCGGTACTGCAATTTGAGTACTGGTGACATGTGGCCTCTTCTCCCCAGAACGGATAAAAGAAACCTCGAGGAAAAAGATCTGGCTCTTTTGCAGCAACTAAGTTAACATCTGTGTATTTACTGTGGGTGGAGAGAACCATCTGGAAAGACCCTTACGAAGCAGTTAAACGGGTATTGTGTGGCACAAATGCTTTTCTTTCTCACTTTGTGGGTGACAAGAAAGGAGGGGAGTAACCATTAAAAACAACAACTTTCAATGGGACTTGCTCAGGGCTGTTGAGGTGACAGGGAGTGTGGCATAGAAATGTTGAAATAAATAAACAGAAACCATCTGGGAGCTCTCAGTGGGTTGCTTGTGATGGGCCCCAGCTCCATCTACCGCAGCCCCAAATAGGGGCTGGGAAAAACCTCTCTGAAACTCCAAAGACCCTCTGCTAGTCGTGGTAGACAATACCAAAGTAGATGGGCCTTTGGTTTGACTCAGTATAAGGAAACTACCTAAAGGAGCGTCTCCACCCCCATCGTTCAGCCAGGACACTGAGATCCAGCTCCGAGAGCCTTCTGGTGGTTCCCTCACTGTGAGAAGTGAGGTTACAGAGAACCAGGCAGAGGGCCTTCTCGGTGGTGGCGCCCACCCTGTGGAATGCCCTCCCACCAGATGTCAAGGAAATAAACAACTCTGATTTTTAGAAGACATCTGAAGGCAGCCCTGCTTAGGGAAGTTTTTCATGTTTGTAGTTTGATTGTGTTTTTAATATTCTGTTGGGAGCCATCCAGATTGGGAGGCCCAGCCAGATGGGCGGGGTATAAGTATCATTCTTCTTATTCTTCTTATTCTTCTTATTCTTCTTATTCTTCTTATTCTTCTTATTCTTCTTATTCTTCTTATTCTTCTTATTTTCTAGAGAAAAGTTGGAAACTCTTGGAAATGGCTGAAGCTATGTGGTTTACTGCATGCGTTCCATATAAATGATCCCAGGTTCAATCCCTCACAGGCTCCTCTGTGAAACCCTGGAAAGCCATTGCCAGCCAATGTAAACCAAGGAAGGAGAACCTGTTGCCCCCCCCCATATGTTGTTGGGTTCCAACTCCCATCAGCTGGACCTGACCAATGATGATGGGGAGTTGGAACCCAACAACATGCAGTGGGTGACAAGGTCCCAGCCCCTGGTGTGGCCCATGCTGAGCTAGATAGACTAGTGGTCTGATGTAGTTTAAGAAAGCTTCTTATCTTCCCCAAAAAGCTTTCATCTAGATCACAAAACTCTCCTCTTCTGCCTTGGTCATACCCCACCTGCAGTACTGTGTCCAATTCTGGGCACCACAATTTAAGAAGGATGCTGACAAGCTGGAACAGGTGCAGAGAAGGGCAACCAAGATGATCAAGGGTCTGGAAACCAAGCCTTTATGAGGAACGGTTGAAGGAGCTGGGTATGTTTAGCCTGGAAAAGAGGAGACTGAAAGGATATATGATAGACATCTTCAAATATCTCAAGGGTTGTCACATGGAAGAGAGAACAAGTTGTTTTCTCCAGCCTGGAAAAGAGGAGAGTGAGAGGAGATATGATAGTCATCTTCAAATATCTCAAGGGTTCTTACATGGAAGAGAGAACAAGCTGGTTTTCTCCTGCTCTGGAGGGTAGGACTCGAACCAATGGCTTCAAGTTACAAGAAGGAAGATTCCAGCTAAACATCAGGAAAAGACTTTCTGACAGTAAGAGCTGTTTGACCATGGAACAGTCTCCCTCAGGAGGTTGTGGACTCTTCTTCCTTGGAGCTTTTAAAGCAGAGATTGGCTGGCCATCGGTCATGGATGCTTTAGCTGAGATTTCTGCATTGCAGGAGGCTGGACTAGATAACGTTCGAGGTCCTTCCAACCCTACGATTCTATGAGTCTGTGATTCTAAGAATGGTAAGTCTTAAGTTGTTGTTGTTTTAATGCAATTAAACAACGATGTTTGAAAATCTAACAAAGAAAAAATTCATTTGAAAAAACCCTATTGATGCAGACAGGTCTGGCATAGTTTAGCACTGCTTTGTGTTGATGTGGGAGAAATGGCATTCTCAAGAGAGTGATGAAGACCACGCCTGAGTTGTGGGAGAACAGTTTGGGGCAATGGTGGTTCACAATGCATTTTATGACCGGCAGCCCCCTCCTTGCGAGCCTCAGCCCATTTGCACCCCCACATATCAGAAAAAGAAGAAAGAAAAAGTATTACTCCACTTAAAACTAACATTGTTTTTTTCCACCAAAAGCCTTTACAGAGGTTCGTTTTATTGCACAATAAATGCGCAGCTGCTGGTTGCCTTTTCCAGATGTCTTTTCCCCAGGCACGACTTCAGTTGCTGAGCTATCACATTTGAAAGAGCCTCCTTGCTTTCACTCACTTGAGCTGTTCCGGGGCAATAGGGCTCGGTTCTGGATTGGGCCTCACCATCTTCCCCAGTCCTCCTTCATTACAATCTCAGGCATGACTGGTGATATTTCACACCTATGTTTTTTAACAGTATTTCTCCCCCCTAGATGTATGGAAGTGAGAGCTGGAGCATAAAGAAGGCTGATCGCCGAATAGTTGATGGTTTTGAATTATGGTGCTGGAGGAGACTCTTAAGAGTCCCATGGACTGCAAGAAGATCAAACCTCTCCATTCTGAAGGAAATCAGCCCTGAGTGCTCACTGGAAGGACAGATCCTGAAGCTGATGCTCTAATACTTTGGCCACCTCATGAGAAGAGAAGACTCCCTGGAAAAGACCCTGATGTTGGGAAAGATTGAGGGCAGTAGGAGAAGGGGACGACAGAGGACGAGATGGTTGGACAGTGTTCTTGAAGCTACCAGCATGAGTTTGACCAAACTGCGGGAGGCAGTGGAAGACAGGAGGGCCTGGCGTGCTCTGGTCCATGGGGTATGGGGTCACGAAGGGTCGGACACAACTAAACGACTAAACAACAACAGCAGCAGCAGCAGCAGCAGTAAAGCTCTGTTGGATGAAGTACAATTGCCTCTGGTTTTCATGTTCGAGATACAGGAAGGTCCTCTCACAGAAGAGAACTAGGCTCCATCCGTTGTCAGCTGCGGACACTGTTGTCTCCTGCAGACTGATGGGTTACTTGCATACTGCCAAGAGAAGGTGTAGGGGAAATTGGCAGCTATCTATTATGCTGGATTTTGACACATCTGGCCAAGGACCACATCAACATATTATGTTGATCACATTTTTTTAAAGGGGTGTGCAGCGCTACCCCTTTTATTCTGAAGGCCAAGCAACTGCAGAGGCCCCCAATCTGGTGCCATGCTCTCTTGCACTGGTTTCCCACTGCAAATCACAAACCGTTTCCCTACCCAGCTGCTATTTCCTCCAGAATGTGCTGATTAATAATAATATTTTTAATGTATATGCCACCCATCTGATTGGGTTGCCCTAGCCACTCTGGGTGGCTCCCAACAAAATACAGTTGTACCTTGGAAGACCAATGCCTTGCGACTCAAACGCTTTGGCTCCTGAATGCCGCAAACCCAGAAGTGAGTGTTCCGGTTTGTGAACGTTCTTTGGAAGCCGAATGTCCGACATGGCTTCCACGGCTTCCGATTGGCTGCTGGAGCTTCCTGCAGCCAATCAGAAGCCATGCCTTTGTTTCCGGACATTTTGGAAATTGAACGGACTACCGGAACGGATTCCGTTCAACTTCCGAGGTACCACTGTACTGAAAACACAGCAAAACATCAACCATTAAAAACTTCCCTGAACAGGGTTGCCTTCAGAGGTCTTCTTAAAGTCAAACGGTTGTTTATTTCCTTGACATCTGATGGGAGGGCGTTCCACAGGGCAGGCACCACTACCGACAAGGCCCTCTGCCTAGTTCCCTGTAACCTCACTTCTCACAATGAGGGAACCACCAAAACGCCCTCGGAGCTGGACCTCAGTGTCTGGACTGGACAATGGGGATGGAGATGCTCCTTCAGGTATACAGGGCTAAGGCTGTTTAGGGCTTTAAAGGTCAATACCAACACTTTGAATTGTGCTTGAAAACGTACTGGGAGCCAATGTAGGTCTTTCAGGACCCATGTAATATGGTCCCAGCAGCCACTCCCAGTCACCTGTCCAGCTGCCGCATTCAGGATCACAGTAAACAGGGGTCCAGATTGACTAACTTATGCGTGTATGTAACCGTTTTTCTCTGTTCTTATACAACCAGGACACATGCAAGCACTCTCCTTTGAGGAATCCTTAGAGGCAAATGTTTATTTTAAGTGTGACACGTAAATAGTGTGTACACTTAATGCTCACCCAGGTTGAATGAGGAGCTGGGAACCCAGTTTAGCAGTGCCCTAGTCGCTAGAGTAGGGACGCGTAGAGTAGAGTAGAGTAGGGACGCGGGTGGCACTGTGGGTTAAACCACAGAGCCTAGGACTTGCCAATCAGAAGGTCGGCGGTTCGAATCCCCGCAACGGGGTGAGCTACTGTTGCTCGGTCCCTGCTCCTGTCAACCTAGCAGTTTGAAAGCACGTCAAAGTGCAAGTAGATAAACAAGAAGAAATTCCGACGAAAGAAGAATGGCAGACAAAATTAATGGACTACGCAGAATTGGACAAAATGACAGGAAGGATTCGAAACCTGCGGGACCAGAGATTTACAGAAGATTGGAAGACGTATATGAATTATTTGAAGAGCAACTGTAATCAATAAATTACGCTAGTAGGACTACAAGAAGTTTTGTAAGGAGAAATATACGAAGTGTTACAAAGTAGAAAAAGAGAGATATTGGTTATGAGTTTGAAATGTAATAGGGAAGATAAGAAATGCATACTGAGAGATTAGATTGGAAAAATTTCAGACAGGATTGATGGAAGTCAAAAATTTGAATAAGATGTAAAAGTATGTTTAATTACTGTTGAAAATGATATGTTTTAAAAAAAAACTAATAAAAAAGTATATTTAAAAAAGTGCAAGTAGATAAATAGGTACCGCTCTGGCGGGAAGGTAAACGGCGTTTCCGTGCACTGCTCTGGTTCGCCAGAAGCGGCTTAGTCATGCTGGCCACATGTGCGCCAGCTCCCCCGGCCAATAAAGCGAGATGAGCGCCGCAACCCCAGAGTTGGCCATGACTGGACCTAATGGTCAGGGGTCCCTTTACCTTTACCTTTACCTAGTTGCTAGAGTAAGACACTGTTTCTTGTGCCTGCATTGGGAGAAAAGCATTTTCACAAAACAAGATATATTTTATTACTCCTAATTATATGTCAGCCGTGACATTAACTCCTACTGCCACACAGGGGTTATTTTAGGCAGTGAGGATGTTGGGGGGGGGACTACCTTACAACTCTATGAGCAGCTTAAAAAAAGGATGTGAAACTTCTTGTGCATTTGTTCCTCCCAGGTATCTGGTGTTCATTTGACTTGTGAAGAAGAAACGGTTTGTGCTTCTGTCCATTGCAAAATGTCTCATCCTGTGCTCCCATGGAGCATAACATCCCATCGTGTATATCTGCAGTTTACTAGACTTTATAGCGCTCTTATCAGTGTCCTAGCACAGACCTTTTGTGGAATGGGGGGTGAGGGAATTGTATATAATGTGCCTTGCTGATTTCCCATCTCTTGAAATCTCATGGTTCTTCTCTCCTGCCTCTGCCTCTCTCTCCCTCTCTTTAAAAAAAGTTCTTTTCCTCTCTCTTGTTGATTTCACATGAGTGATTGCTTTAATTTATTCCCCATGCAATGGCCTGCACCACCGCTACTCTCAGGGATTGACGATGTATATTGTCTACCTTTCTGGGCTATTTTGCTCCAGAGAGGATACAGAGATGCCGTTTGCATGAAGGATGCCGTTAAAAAAAAAGAAAGGGAAAAAAGCCTGCACGATGTTGCATTGTGCCTAAGAGAGAGGTGAGCAGGGATACAGGGTGAGTTATTCATAGCATCTGTTTCTCAGGCAGGGCGGAGACCGAACATCACCTCGCTACAAGCTTCAGAATTGGAGTCACATAGGGTCAAGGGGAGCTGAAACACTCACACGCCTATAATCTCTTAAGTGCTACCAAAAAATGAAATAAAGCAAAATAAATAAACAATCCTTTCAGGCATTGCAGAAAATCTGCTGAGCACAGATCGTGAAACCCTGTTGGGAAATAACACTTGTTCTCAGAAAAGCAGTAATTTATTTTCCGTACTCTTCAGAGATGGTAGCAATGTGGTGTTACGGCTAAAATCTGGGTGTGGGGCTACACTGCCACCCAGCTCGTCGGACTAAGTGTCCGCGGGTCCCTGCGGAAGAAAATGAGCTCAGCCGGACAGGAGCAAAATGCGGAGATCCAAGGTTTATTGCGCAACAGGTTCAAGATGAGATTGAACAGCAAGAAAGGGGTGACATGAACTTTTGAAACTCCCTCCATGTCCCAGAATACAGTGCAAAATACATCCCAGTTACATCATGAATACATTAAGGAAAGGTTGGGTTACACAGATTACATCATGAATACATTAAGGAGAGGTTGGGTTACACCGGATTAACATATGGAGGAGGGAGGGGGGAATATGCAGAGCTGGAGATATGCGCAGATAAGCGCTTCCTGAGGGTGATGAGAAGACAATGGTCCATGTATGCATAGTTTGTCACCTGGCATTGCCCGGAGGAAAGGTTTGGCAGAGTGATTTTGACAGGATTAGGGTCTTGACACCTTACTTGAGGGATTATGGAAGACAGGGGAGGGGTGATGGAGTCCTAGAGAAATTGAGCAAATTGGCACGTTGATTTTCTATGGATTTTATAGATTTTAGTCCCTTTTGACATTGACAATTGGGAATAAATGGATATATTGTAGCGAAGAAGGTGAAGAAGACATGCCCCCCCCTTCCGTAACAGTGGGAAAGTAGAAATGTTGTACGCCTCATGCGCAGGACACATTCCTAGAAGGAGTTTAACCCACCCATTCAACAATATTATCAATACTGTATTCTTGTGGGGAATGAAATCTCAGAGGTTCCCCAAGTATCACCCACTGCTTTGAGGGTCTACCAATATTGTAAGTGTACTGAGTTGAATAGGATCCAAAATGCAGCAGTCTGATTGGTCCTAGAACAATAGGATTCAGAATGCAGCAGTCTGGTTGGTCCTAGAACAACAGGATCCAGAATGCAGCAGTCTGATTGGTCCACAGGAGCCACCCAATCCAGCTCCAGGTGGAAGTGAATCCGCAACCTGATTGGCCTACAGGAGAATCCCGGAATTAGCCAATCACGTGGGGCCCATTGTGTAAATAATGTATATAAAGCAGACATTCTGGGGGAACTTCCATTCCTCCTCACCACTATGAGCTGAATAAAGAGCATGAAATCCTCTCTCGACTCTGAGTATAAGGCACTAGGAAAAACCCATACCCGCTGCCCTGCAGGATATCTTTGGGAGAAGAAAAGGCAACACAATTCCAAAGCAGAGTCCCAAAGATGGTTGGATGGAGTCTTGTATGCTTCTTCCAGCAGCTCCTGCAGCCAAGCTGGTGTCAGATGTATTGATCTGCTTTCCTCTGGAGCACATCAGTGAGGCTGTCTGGGCAGCTCAGGACCTCCACACACACTGCCCAGGCTTGCGTCCCAGGAAGGTGCCGCTAACACAGCAAAAGCAGCACGAGAGGCAGCAGTCACGAGTTGCCAGTCTCTACAGCCACTGTGATTCTCCAGCGATTTGACTTCACCCCTGGAAGCGCACTCCACTGTCTCTCAAGACGCCAACGAAACAGGCGGCTTTGTAGCAAGGAAGAAGAGTCCTGCTGAATCTGACCAAAATCTTAATTACTACTGTGGGAAGGTTAAGGATAGTAGGAAAGGCTATACAGTGGTACCTCAGGTTACAGACGCTTCAGGTTACAGACACTTTAGGTTACTGACTCTGCTAACCCAGAAATAGTACCTCAGGTTAAGAACTTTACCTCAGGATGAGAACAGAAATCGCACTGCGACGGTGTGGCCGCAGCGGGAGGCCCCATTAGCTAAAGTGGTACCTCAGGTTAAGAACAGTTTCAGGTTAAGAACGGACCTCCAGAATGAATTAAGTTCTTAACCCGAGGTACCACTGTACTGAATAAGTATTATTCTTCCTTCACTCATGCTAGTGCGTGATGTAGCAGAGCAGATTAGATTCCCCTCAATATAGCAGGAAGCTAGTTTGCAGATTCGTTTGAATCTCTTTAGTTAAGTAATCCAATCTGACTTGCCCAGATGGATTATTCCTGGTGTCCCTTTTTATCCCTCTTAAGAGAATAAAGACTTTTCCCTTAAAAGTAACCAGAAGTTTACTCACATTTCAGTTCACGATTTGATCCCTGAAAGGCAGGCTTTCCTTAGTAGTTACATAACAATCTGTGAGTTCGTCTCACATGGAGATTGAGCTCGTGTGCTGCTGGCTGAGAGCCAGCAGACAGCAAATTTACATTAAGAGAACAAAATGGCTACAGGAGAGCAGCATGGCAGCAAGAGAGCAGCAAGTGAGAGATCAAGCAAGAGAGAGATCGAGAGAGAGAAAATGGCTGCGTGACTCGATCACGCAGATCATTACCCGGATCGCATGCAGGGGAAGGATGCTCTAGACCAGCGGAACAGGAAGTTACACTGACTGCATGTCCCTTTGCCTATGCCACTCTAGGGAAATAAGGAATGTTGTACTTGACTGTTCCAATGGATCACATCCCACAACTACACGATCCTGTGAGCTGCAGCAGCCAGCTCTTACAATTTCTCCTCTACTTTTTGAATGTAATTTGGAGTTAAGTCTTCAAGCTGCTTCACATTTTGTTGTCTTACTCCTTTTTTATCGCCGTTGGCTTCTAAAAAACCCAGATTTTTAAAAATTTTGCAAAGCACCTTGACAACTTTTGTTAGAGGGCAAGCATATAAGTAGAAACAATTAAAAAACACACAAATATTTACCCATCTAAGCAATTCCCCCTAAATTGTGGCTATGTAATGGGAGAATAAGGGACGCGGGTGGCGCTGTGGGTAAAAGCCTCAGCTCCTAGGGCTTGCCGATCGAAAGGTCGGCGGTTCGAATCCCCGCGGCGGGGTGCGCTCCCGTTGCTCGGTCCCAGCGTCTGCCAACCTAGCAGTTCGAAAGCACCCCCGGGTGCAAGTAGATAAATAGGGACCGCTTTCTAGCGGGAAGGTAAACGGCGTTTCCGTGTGCGGCTCTGGCTTGCCAGAGCAGCGATGTCGCGCTGGCCACGTGACCCGGAAGTGTCTCCGGACAGCGCTGGCCCCCGGCCTATAGAGTGAGATGGGCGCACCAACCCCAGAGTCTGTCAAGACTGGCCCAAACGGGCAGGGGTACCTTTATCTTTACCTTTAATGGGAGAATATGCTCATGTATGTCAGAGATCTGGCAAGAACCTTCAGTGATGCATTTCAGTTGGCAATTAAAAACATTTCTGCTCACCCAGGCAATTGCGGCTTGTTGACTGCTGCCTTGTTTACTCTCTGTTTACTGTTTTTATCCTGTGATTTATGCCTTCTATATTTTGATGTGGCGTAATGAAGCTTATGATATTGTTTAAATTATTGCTGTAAACTATTTTGCTAAGCCATGTGAAAAGTGGTATATAAATAGATGAATAATAATGTAACACAGTAATTATTAGTAGGGCTCTGCTGAAAATTTTCAGAAAAGATGTTTTTGACATTTAAAAAAAATACTCTTTTTCTTTTTTTAAATGCTTTCTATTAAATTTTTCATTGGTTATTCATATACATATTCCAATTCCTATATACCGTATTTTTCGCTCGATAAGACACACCAGACCACAAGACGCACCTAGTTTTTGGAGGAGGAAAACAAGAAAAAAAATATTCTGAATCTCAGAAGCCAGAACAGCAAGAGGGATCGCTGAGCAGTGAAAGCAGCGATCCCTCTTGCTGTTCTGGCTTCTGGGATAGCTGTGCAGCCTGCATTCGCTCCATAAGACGCACACACACTTCCCCTTACTTTTTAGGAGGGAAAAAGTGAGTCTTATAGAGCAAAAAATACGGTGTGTGTGTGTGTGTGTGTGTGTGTGTGTGTGTGTATACTGTATACATATATGAACCAGACACTATCCATATTTATTAACAAGTGATTCACAATACTCATTTGCAAGCTCCTCACAAACTGCTGGAGAATTTGACTGCTCCCCTGAAGGATATTTGGAGAAATAGCCTCCCCAATTTTTTCACCCATGATTATTATTTTTTGGGCATAATTGTGGATCAAGATTTTAAAATGTTTAATATTATCCTAAGGGCTCTTACTCCCTCTTCCCTAAAGGCCCATTTCTTTTTCTAGCCACCAATGTGAACTAACAATAGGATAATTTTCTGAGAAAACTGCAGACCCCCTAAGTGTCTCTATTTGCCAGGGACAGTCCCGGATTACAGAAGCCTTCTCGGTTCCTGATTTGACCCCAGAATGTCCCACTTTTCCTTAGGATGTCCCCATTTTCACCAGAGAAATGTTGGAGGGTATGAAATGGTTGGAAGGTTCCACCTCTCCCCACCGAGAATTTTCAGCAAAATCCCTTGCCTCGTTCCACCAGGCACAAAGGGCATGGTGGATTCTGGGAATCCATTTTCACTCAGTGAAACTTCTCACCATGTGGCCACCATGTCTCAAGTTATATTTTCAACATGCGTGCATTGTGCTCTATAATACAGCTCTGAAACCAGAAACGGTCTTGGCCTCCACAGATCATTAACATGAGCATGCCTCAAACAGAACCTATGGAGTTATGGTCATGATTTGGTACACATGGCCTCAAGATGGCACCTCAAGTTTTGCAGTAAAGTTGAGGGAAGGCCAGCAGTTAGCACATTTCGTCTTCAAACGAGAATTAACTAATGAGTAGAATATGTAGCTTTTGCTTCAACCCACTTCTAGGAATACACTGGGTGGCAAATTTCAGCTGACTTCCTTCTCGCTGCTACGATTCTGAAGCAATACAAGGGTTAAATCTTGTCAAAATGTGACATTGACATAATACTCTAGCTTTCCTACATCAGCTAGTGTCCACCTCCCCATATCAGGGACATACCTTCCAAAATTTCTCCAGTGAAAACAGGAACATCCTATTCCATAATAACAATAATTTTATTATTTATACCCCGCCCTCCTGACTGGGTTGCCCCAGCCACTCTGGGCAGCTGACAGTTCCCAGTAACTTCCACATTGGCATGAGGTTGTGTGCACTAACACCTTCCCGATTCCACACATTCCACACTGCTTCACACATTAAACGCTCACTTCCATCTGAGACTCAGGAAACACCGGGAAAGGAAATGAAGCCGCCATCGGAGGTGGTAACAACGAAACTGACCAATCACTGTGCTAGATTCCAACTCCTACTTCACACATTAAACGCCCGCTTCTGTCTGAGACTCAGGAAACACCATGACAGGAAATGAGGCCTCCATCAGGGGTAGCAACGGAACTGACGATTCACCGTACTAAAGAAGAAACTAAAAATTTTAATTTTTTTAGTTTCTTCTCCCGTTAGATTCACAAAATGTTTAGGGGTATGCGTATCCTTACGTACCCCCGGGGGGGGAAAGCACTTCATAACATGAAGAACTGAACTTAAAAATGGAAAAATGGGAACTGGGAGAAACCAAAATTTACAGAGTCCATCATCCTTCCATGCTTTCCCCTCACCATCAAGTTGCTTTTTGTTAGGCTACTGTGATATCTCTCTGCTGGGGTGGAGAGGGATTTTTCTCAGCCTTTGGTTCTTCTTTCCCTTCCACATGCAATTCATATTCTTCCACTTAATAAGCACGTTATTAGGTGCAACATCTGACATTCACTCCTCTTCCCTTGCCCATATCATGCTCTTTTAGGGATATTTCATCCTTGTGTTATTACCTTCCTCAGCACCACAGGGCGTTTACAACGCAAACACATTAGGAAAGCCCTATATCAGCTACCGAGGGCTCGGCTCTGTTGGACAAAATCAGTTCACATTAACAGTATTGAAGGCACAGGGTATTTAGTATGATTTTTGGCCTTGCGCCTGGAGCTGCAGTACTCTCACAGCAACAAAACTGCCTTTGAAATTTTGTTGGTGCAAAGATGTCCGCTCAGGCAACTTAGGAAACTTTGGGATTCCCCACAATTTATGGAAATTTTGTCTGCAATTCCATTGGTTCTAAAAACAACAAATGGATTGCATTAGGTCCCGTAACATTCCAGTTAAAATTCAACAATAATTTTTAATTCTTCGTTTCTCCTCTTCCTCAGATGGGGAAATGCAGAGCTTCTTTACAAGAGTTGAGTGATACTCTTTTGACATGTTGTAGAAGAAGGAGAAGGAGAAGGCGAAGGAGGAGAAGAAGAAGAGGAGGAGGAGTAGGAGGAGGAGTTTGGATTTGATATCCCACTTTATCACTACCCAAAGGAGTCTCAAAGCAGCTAACAATCTCTTTTCCCTTCCTCCCCCACAGCAAACACTCTGTGAGGTGAGTGGGGCTGAGAGACTTCAGAGAAGTGTGACTAGCCCAAGGTCACCCAGCAGCTGCATGTGGAGGAGCGGAGACATGAACCCGGTTCACCAGATTACGAGACTACCACTCTTAACCACTACACCACACTGGCTGGCTGTGTAATTTTTTTGTTTTGTTTTAATAACCTATGTTGAGTGCCTTAAATGTATGGTGTAAGAGTAGCAACTCCTTGACATCTGATGGAACATCCTTCCCTCGGATATCAAGGAGATTAAGAACTACAGTGGTACCTTCGTTCTCAAATTTAACCCGTTCTGGAAGTCCATTTCAAAACCAAAGCATTCCAAATCCAAGGCACGCTTTCCCATAGAAAGTAATGCAAAATGGATTAATCCGTTCCATATTTTTAAAAACAACCCCTAAAACAACAATTTAACGTGAATTTTACTATCTAACAAGACCAGTGATCCATACAATGAAAGCAATAATCAATGTACTGTAATATAAAATAAATAAGACAGTATTGTAGATGATAAAAATTAAAATGAATTTTTTTCTTACCTGAACTGATGATAGTCATTGTTTGCTTTTATCCATTTCCGCAGTCACACAATCCATCAATCAGCAGCTGAACTGGGTTCCACACAGTCACAAAAACAAATGAACCGAAAAAGCCTCAAAAACAAAAATGCAAAATAAATAGCAAAGACAAAAGCGCTAAATTTGATCCATCCCGGAAGTCCGTTTGACTCCCAAAATGTTTGAAAATCAAGGCACAGCTTCTGATTGGTGCAGGCGCCCTGGAAACAGTAGCTGACAAGCGCATCAGACGTTCAGCTTCTGAAAAATGTTCAAACACAGCAACACTTACTTCTGGATTTTTGACGTTTTGGAACCAAGGCATTTGAGAATCAAGGTACTGCTGTAGACAACTTTTAGAAGACATCAGAAGGCAGCCCTGTAGCGGGAAGTTTTTAATGTTTGACATTTTATTATGTTTTTATATTTTGCTGGAAGCTGCCCAAAGTGGCTGAAGAAACCCAGCCAGATGGACAGGGTATAAATAATAAGCCCAGGTCACCTTAAGGCAGGTCCCCAGTTCCTATCAGCCTCAGCCACCATGTCCAAACATTTGGATGGAACCTCATTGGCTATGTTTGCTTTTTGATAAGGGTGACTATCTATGAGAGGAATGGATTCATTATGGACTGCAACAGCACTTCCACCTGTGCTGCCTCTTCTTGCTGCTTCAAAAATCACCCAGGCAAAGAAGAAGAAGAAGAAATTGTGTTGGAAAAATTCATGACTGTCATTAGTTCCTCCAGCCACACAGGTGAATTGGTAGAAGGTAGCTGCTGCCATAATCACTAGTTTAAAAAGTGGGTTTTCAAAACCAAAGGATAGTTTTCTGCAAATATATTTGCAGAAAGTAAAAAACACACACCAAAAAACAGCCAATTTTTTCATGAATAGCTGCTGAAGCGTTTATTAGAAAGGAATCTATTGGCAATATGGATCCCAGGTTTTGTTTTTTTGTTTTTGTCTTTTTGCTGAAGGAAAGAAAACATAAGGCTCCAGTTCTGCCAACAGGTATACTTTCATATGAAAGAGAGAGAAAATTGGGGCATCTCATCTTTGTGGACTACCCCACTGGAATGTTCTTCAGTTTAATTTCCTTCCTTGCCAGCAATTCGTCCAACCTTTCAAAGGATGTTCAAAGGTGGGGGGTAAACAAGAAAATATATAGGATGCATATTGAAAATTTCTAAAAACACGGCAAGCAGACACTTGGTTTTGCAAGCAAGTCTAACGCTTTTAAAACAAGCTTTGCACGGAAATAATTAACTCTTGTCAAGAATGTTATCTGTCAGATAGTTAGAAAGACAAAGGCTGATATGGAGAGGAGAGTTTGCTGTGGTGTGAAAGGAGATCGTGATGGAAGAACTTTCAACTTTTGACAGTGAGAACTGTTCTAACTCTACAGTTCTATGATTCTATGGTTGCAGGCTGCAAAGGTAAAGTAAGAGCCATGGAGGATTTCTGCTTGAATCCCAAACTGTGGCTATGGGAGAAACGAGACCTTTTTGGGGTGTTCATGTTGTGAACCCCACCATCCTAGGCTCAGATTATATGTGTGTGTGTAAATAAACCATTATAAGAATTCTAAGGTCTCAAAAATAAAATAAATATTCATAAATGTGCAAGGCAAACACACACATAAGTATATAAACCATGTGCCTGAAATAGTACAGGAGAACCATCCTGAAGCCATTTTGACTTCCAGGTTGACCTCAAATGTTTCCCTGCAGGGAGATGGGAGAGGATTTCCAATTGTCTTTGGACTGTAGGGGCTTACACCTCCCTTTTCAAATGCAGTCTGGCAAGTGTCTCTTGCGCTGAGCACACTATCAATATGCGTAAGAGATTCAGGAACTAAGTATTTACTATCTCAAAGGAATGGCCAGGCTACCCAGAAAATGCAATCAAGTAAGGCATTATCAGGGACGCGGGTGGTGCTGTGGGTTAAACCACAGAGCTTAGAACTTGCCGAGTAAAAGGTCGGCGGTTTGAATCCCTGCGACGGTGTGAGCTCCCGTTGCTCGGTCCCTGCTCCTGCCAACCTAGCCGTTCGAAAGCACGTCAAAGTGCAAGTAGATAAATAGGTACCGCTCCGGCGGGAAGGTAAATGGCGTTTCCGTGCACTGCTCTGGTTCGCCAGAAGCAGCTCAGTCATGTTGGCCACAGGACCCAGAAGCTGTACGCCGGCTCCCTCGGCCAATAAAGTGAGATGAGCGCCGCAACCCCAGAGTCGGGCACGACTGGACCTAATGGTCTGGGGTCCCTTTACCTTTACCTTAAGGCATTATCAGGTATCCTGGCAGACAGGAGAGAAGCAACATCCCCAAATTTCTGCTGGAGACTGCCTCCTTCTGTGATGTATGTATGTTTTGGGAGGGTGGTCTTGGGCTACAGGGTGGGCAATTTCAAAAGTCTATATAAGGGGTTGCACACCTTTGTTCAGGGTTCCCCATCCTCCTGTGTGTGGTGAATGGGTACCCTGTTGCAACAGTTTGTATTCCTTTAATAAAGATCAGGCTTACTAACTGCTTGCTTCTCAATATATTCAGGTTTGGCCTCTGTTATTTTCTCCTACCGACAGGGAACCCACTTAAGGACTCTGTACGGGTGAGGCATCTGAATATAGACTGCATTTTTAATCAAGGCTTATATTGGCTTATATTTTGATCAGGTTCCTAAATTCTAAAAATGGGCTTAAATTCACAAATGTTTTATGCCAGGCAGAAGACCAGCTGCCTAAGAACTTTGGCAAGATGTTTATCCTCCTGGACAAGGGGCCCCCCTGATTTATAGCAGAAAACAATTCTCAAAGTCGTAAAAGGGGAATTACAGGCTGAGAGCAAGGTTACACTGACCCTACATAATTAAGAGTTGGTAAATAGTAAAATAAAACCATGTGCCTCCCATTAAACTTGAGCCATATCTTCCTAAGGTTAAAGGCCAAGAGCAAATGGAAAAGAAAGCAACTGGCTGGAGAAGGGGAGTGTAAACAGAAGAAGAGGCTTTTTTCCTATTTTATTTTGAGGCTGTAAACTGTTCCTTCCTTTTACTTTGAGAAGGTTTATTCTTCTAAAAAGCTATCTATGATAATGTATGAAATATGCTGGCTTAAATGTAATTATGCAAAGGATCTAGAAAGAAAGAAATGTTAAATTCTTATTTCATAGAGTCATATTGCTGTAGGAGACCAGAGGGGCAAACGAGCCCAGCCCCCTGCCAGACAGGAGACGCCATCGAGCACTCCTGACAAATGGTTGTCAGGCCTTTGTTTAAAGACCTCCAAAAAGGAGATCTTTCATTGATGATGCATGAGAATGTGAACCCAAGATCTCTGACATCTGTTTAAGATAAAAATTTAAAACTATTAACCATCTGTTTTGGAGGGCAATAGGGCAAGGAGGGCAAGAGGTGAGCTGGTAATTAAGGATCCTTGTTGAGACAAATGTAAGATATATGACTACTTATTTGTCATTTATAGATAGAAGAATATATAGCTTTTTGTATCCCATAAAAGGCAATAGGAAATGGGTGTATCTTTTACGATTGGTCATAGCAATCAGCCAATAGGAATTTCAACCAGGCTGATTGGACAGAGGCAGCCAAAGGAGGAGCAAGGGAGCTGGGCTGAGGGAATATAAGTGCTGGCCATAATGGCAGGAGGCCAGGCCAGAGCTTGGTAACCATATACCACTGTGCCTCTCATTTATTTGTCTGACAAATAAATTATTATTTTAATTTCTCTATTGCTGCGTTGAATATTTCATTCCAGCTAAGCGTTAACCACAAGCAGGGTGCTACACGGGCTATGGAATACCCCACAAGGGAAAAGGAGCAGGGTTTTTCCCCTTATAAAACCATGTATCATAAAGACACCACGGTCTCCACTGTGCCTCATTTCCAAAAGGAAGCATGAATCCTTAGCACCAGGAGACAGCTATTATGTATGTTTCCCCCAATGTAGAAAAGAAGAAGTAGTAAACTACTTACGGTACTTGATTTTGCAAAAATAATCTGGGTAGGGCTTGTCGCTTGATTTTCTGAACCTGCCCCACTATCGAGCCTCATTTTCTGAACCACAGCGACTCCTTGGTTTTTCCAGATAGTCAATTTTAGGTCCACCTCCCCTTCTGCAGAATAACTTCTCCTTCACCACATCTCACTCTTTCTCTCACCTGCAGGCAGTTCACAGATTGCCATCACAGCTGACCTTTTCCACTCAAGTTTTTCTTGTTGGACACAAATAGTATCACTTGCGGCTGTTATAGGCAGTGTGAGGGCTTTGAGAGACAAGTTTCCATGACTACCCTTATGTTCAGTGGTGCCAAGTAAATGTTGTTAGTCTGCAGCTACTTATAAATCCCGAGTTTTTCCACATACCTTGTGGTGATGTGTTTCCAGAACTCCAAAGAGTCCATTGTTAGACTGATGGCATTCGTTAATTAGGCACAATCGGGCCTTAATAGTTCAGTGCTGTGCTTAACTTTACATAAGCAGTATCTGAAACTAGTAATGAATGGGAAAATATTTAAATTTTGGGATATGATCAGGATGCTGAGGGAGCAACCTTAACACCTGGTATAATGTAGGAACAGGAGTTTGAAATCTAGCGTCTGATTTGTACCTGCTTCATCTCACAGGGTTGGTTGTGCATGACGAAACAGCACGAGAGAATTTTAACCATAAATGAAAGAAACTACAGTGGTACCTCGGGTTACATACGCTTCAGATTACATACGCTTCAGGTTACAGACTCCGCTAACCCAGAAATAGTGCTTCAGGTTAAGAACTTTGCTTCAGAATGAGAACAGAAATCATGCTCCGTTGGCGCGGCGGCCCCATTAGCTAAAGTGGTGCTTCAGGTTAAGAACAGTTTCAGGTTAAGTACAGACCTGCGGAACGAATTAAGTACTTAACCTGAGGTACCACTGTATTTACCTTGCTTTTCTTAAAATCTGCCCCGTACCTGAGGGAAGCTGCAGGTACAAATGACATGTACAGCTCTGTCCAATGAGAATGTGTGATGAACAGCCAGCCCTGTGAGTCTCTGCATGCATCTATCAGGCCATAGAGAAAAATATTCTGTGGAAAGCGGTGAGATTGCTTTGGCCCAGGACATATGGTGGGCCATAGTTTAAAACAAACCACGGTTTAACGCGAATGAGCAGCATGGAGGGTGGCACTGTGGTCTAAACCACTGAGCCTCTTGGGATTGCCAATTGGAAGGTCAGCGGTTCGAATCTGTGCGAAGGGGTGAGCTCCTGTTGCTCTGTCCCAGCTCCTGCCAACCTAGCAGTCCAAAAGTACACCAGTGCAGGTAGATAAATAGGTACTGCTGTGGTGGGAAGGCAAATTGAGTTTCTGTGCACTCTGGCTTCCATCACAGTGTCCCGTTGTGCCAGAAGCGGTTTAGTCATACTGGTCATATGACCCAGAAAGCTGTCTGTGGCTGGGGAGGGCAAGGTATAAATTATTATTATTATTATTATTATTATTATTATTATTATTATTATTAGAAACATATTTTTTTCTGGAAGCAAATAACATGGATATAAGCGCTAAACTTGTGCTATACTCCTGGACGTGACTTTTACATCATGTGAAAGTTCAGATACAGTACAGAAACATCAGGGAAACGGAATAAACTTCTGTGTGAATGCAGCCTTTGTTTTGGCAGTGATCTCGTCCACCCATCCTGTTAAACCTTGTCTTAATTGTAGTTTAGTTAATAAACTGTGGCTCAGTGTTACATTTCAATCCAGTACAGTTACCTAACTGTGGTTTGCTCACAAAAAGAATCCAGTATCGTGTTGTGGGGTTCGATCTTTTAAGAAGATTGTCACTTTTTCACACAATTTAACCAGTTGCTGATGTACCGTAAATTATTTACAGTGGTACCTCAGGTTAAGTACTTAATTCGTTCCGGAGGTCCGCTCTTAACCTGAAACTGTTCTTAACCTGAAGCACCACTTTAGCTAATGGGGCCTCCTGCTGCTGCCGCGCCGCTGGAGCACCATTTCTGTTCTTATCCTGAAGCAAAGTTCTTAACCTGAAGCACTATTTCTAGGTTAGCGGAGTGTGTAACCTGAAGCGTATGTAACCTGAGGCACCACTGTAATAGGTTTTTTTAAAAAAGTAATAAATAAATAAAATAAAGGGTTCTTTCACCAGTAAAGCACACCCTTTCTTGAAAAACCGCAGTGTGCATTTTAATCAGAACCAATGAACCAAAAGTGCTTAGAGACATCCTGAGTCTGAGAAAGGCGAACATTATATCCTTGCACCAAGGAGAGTGCTGAACTAAAGATGACTAATTTCACTAGATTTGTCCCATCAAGTTCTCAGGAAGCCATGATTGTCACCGTTTAGGATTATTGTTATTCCTCACCTGATTTAAAAACTGCTCTGCCCTCAATCTCACAGAAGACTTGACCTTTTCCCTCCATCTCTTTTCAAAGACAGGCCAAATGACTTTGGGTTTTCTTTCGTGCGTTGTGTCTTACAGCAGTGTACGTCAAGCACGCCGAAATAATTCACCTGGTCATCACTGTTGTAGATAATATTCATACCAATAATGAGTCTGAAAATCCAGAGGGAGTCTCTCATGCGAGATGAAATAGCTAAAGTGGTTCCGTGAAATATTGCTTCCAAAGGAGAGCCTGAATGTCAATATATAGATACACACATCCATATAGGCATTGTGCTGTGGCAGACGCGGCTCAGAAACATTTTGTTTGTGCTGACTAAATCTCTCTCTCGAGCCGCAGTTGACAAATGGGATCTGCAACAAAGTGTTGCAGCGTGGAATGCTCACTGTTCAGAGATTCCAACCACACCACTCCACCCCAATGCCTTCCTACTGTATTGGCCTGAATATAAGCTGCACTTCTTTTTCCCAAATTCCAACTGAAAGTTAAAATGCAGCTTATATTCAGAGCGGGGTGCTGGCACCGGCTTGGGGAACGGGGCGCCAAATGCAGTCGCTCAACACCCCCCGTCCCCCATGATAGTGCCGGGAGGCGGGCCGCATCCTCAAATAAGCCTTGAATTTTAAAGGTGTGGCTTATTTGTGGGTGCGGCTTATAGTCGGGCCAATACGGTACTTTTCTGTGCCCCCCAAACCATCAGTCTGCATTTTATGGCCACTGCATATGCTCTCAGTCCTCATGAGGTTTTTTTGGGGGGGAACCCCCCTCCCACACACACACATCATGAGCTATTCCAAAATACTTTGTTGTGCTTGTGTATTCGAATGGGTGCTGTTGCTTTTGGTTATATAAAGAACAACACACACAAGTGGGACATTAGACATATACGGGATAAGAACTTCTATCCAACTTGTATCCAATGCTAGCTCTAATCAGATGCTTCAGGTTACAGATGCTTCAGGTTACAGACTCCGCTAACCCAGAAATAGTACCTCGGGTTAAGAACTTTGCTTCAGGATGAGAACAGAAATTGTGTGGCGTCAGCGGGAAGCCCCATTAGCTAAAGTGGTGCTTCAGGTTAAGAACAGTTTCAGGTTAAGAATGGACCTCCAGAACGAATTAAGTTCTTAACCCGAGGTACCACTGTACAGTCATACCTTAGAAATTGAACTGAATCTGTTTCGGAAGTCGGTTCAACTTTCAAAACGTTCAGAAACCAAAGCATGGCTTATCATTGGCTGCGGAAACCCCGTCGGATGTTCGGGTTCCAAAGAACGTTCGCAAACTGGGACACTCACTTCCGGGTTTGCGGTGTTTGGAAGCCAAAACGTCTGAGTACCATGGTGTTTGGGATCCAAGGTACGACTATTATTATTATTATTATTACTATTACTTCTCCTGGGACCATATTGATTGTTTGCTTTGTGGCTACAGGCTGAAAGCTTGTACAAAAACGTCAGGTTTCCTGCTTTTCAGCAACCAGATTAAAACTGATATGACAGTACTAAATCCGTAAGGTGCTGAACGAGGTATCATCTTTGTTATGTACTGAAGTTCTCACCCTGGGCCAGCAGGGGGATGCTGTAGATAGTTTTCACTCAGGTCCGCATATGCAAATAAAGAATTGAAAGTGACGTTCAGTGATTGGATAGTTACAGAAAGTTGTTACTGTTGCTTTGTAGTTGAGCTCTATATAAGCAGGTTGGCTGAACCCTTCAGCCCAGTTCTGTTCTGGCCTGTGAATAAACAAGAGCTGTCTGAAGAATCGCTGCGTTGTCTGATATGTTCACCCACAACTTAATAATCTCTGCTGGGTTTTTGTGTTGAATATTGTCACAAGCCTCAAGACCTTGGGCTGGGTTCATAAAAGCAGGGAGTTTTTTTAACTGTTCAAATAATACAAAGGTTGTCTGAGGCACCGATGGGTGGGTTTACATTTGAATTAAACGCCTGGGAGAGGCTTCAGAAAGGAGAAAGCCAGGTTGGTCATTAACATTGACCTGTAATTTGTTTTCCCTCCCCCCTTAGTGTTATTTTTAATGAGTTCAAGACTGAGCTGACTCACCTTGCAGATGCCGCTGCAGCTGAGGATGACTCCACATTCTCAAAAGACTTGAAAGCATGCAAAAGAGAAACCAACCCAACTCTCAGCTTTCTGCATGTACCAACAGAATTGGGAGAAAACACACAGATATATCCCTATTCCTCCTGATGTAGTCCTGATGTAGAGCCAGTGTGGTGTAGTGGTTAAGAGCGGTAGATTCACAATCTGGTGAACCAGGTTCGCGTCTCCGCTCCTCCACATGCAGTTGCTGGGTGACCTTGGGCCAGTCACACTTCTCTGAAGTCTCTCAGCCCCACTCACCTCACAGAGTGTTTGTTGTGGGGGAGGAAGGGAAAGGAGAATGTTAGCCGCTTTGAGACTCCTTCGGGTAGTGATAAAGCGGGATATCAAATCCAAACTCTTCTTCTTCTTCTTCTTTTCAGCTGTACTCTGGTCTGCTAGTGTGTTCTTAGTATCTATCCCAGAACGATTGGGTCTGTGAATTTGGCTCAACAATATTCAAAAATTACTTTAATAAAATACGTATTTTGTTATGTGCAAATGGCTTTAGATACCTATTAGGTCCATAAATTACTATATAGCATATATACAACACAAAAACAGCGACAATTTGTTGTTGACGAAGGACAGCTGGACATATAAAGGGCCCCATTACCTTCAGTAGCTTAGGGCCTCATCAAACCTAAATCCGGCCCTGGTGAAGAATGAAAAGCATGGTGTGCTTAAGTTTGTATGGTTGTGAAAGTTGCATAAGTTGTAAAGGTCATAAGCATTGGTATCAATTCTAGGGGGCCGTGTGTGCTTCAGCACCCACAATAATATATTTGTGGGCGCCAGGGCCCCCCCCCCCCAAGGTCAAAGGGCGTAACAATCGCAGGCAAGCAAGCAAGCTCTGATAAGAATTAATGAGTCTCTGGCAGGGTACATTTATTGACAATTAACATCCAGAGAGCGGCTCTGAGCCTGCCGCTCTTAGCTACGAGTTGGTCATTCTGATTCTTCGCCCCTTTCACAGCATGAAGGACACCAAAGTCCAGTCCTTCCTCTCTTGTAGTTCCGTTGCATTTCAGCTCTTCTGGTTTGGGGAGAAGGTGGGTGGACTCCCCTCCCTCACTCTCACACGAAGAGCCCTCTAAATGCTGCCTCCCTCCTGGTTGCATAGCAACCCCCTCAAAACCGTCTATCTCCTCCCCTCCTGCTGCCTGCGGCTTTCCGAGTCTGCTGCTCTATCTGAGTCTGGGAACTCTTGATGAACGGGGGCCCAACTAACCCACTCCTGCTCTGTCTGTGGCTGCAATCCCTCATCTCCAGAGTCAGACTCTGGCTCCCTCTGTACAGTGGTACCTCTGGTTAGGAACTTAATTCATTCTGGAAGTTAACCTGAAACTGTTCTTAACCTGAGGTACCACTTTAGCTAATGGGGCCTCCCGCTGCCACCACGCCACAGCCGCCACACAATTTTTGTTCTCATCCTGAAGCAAAGTTCTTAACCCGAGGTACTATTTCTGGGTTAGAGGAGTCTGTAACCTGAAGCGTCTGTAACCTGAAGCATATGTAACCCGAGGTACCACTGTATTAGCATTCCTTCATCTCTGGAGTCAGACTCTTCCCAGGCGTTCAATCCAACCACGTCCCTGACAATGGGTAGAGTTGAAACTGTTCCCTGCTGTCCCCTTCTCTTCACATGAGAGAGGAGGAGCTGCAGTGTCTGGCTCTGTTTACTTTTCCTCTTCCGCCTCTTCCTGGCCCATGAGGGACACGGAGGAAGAGGAGCTTCCGCCGCCGGCCGATGCATGTGACATCACACGCACCACATGCAGGCACGCACATGCGATGGTGCAAGTCCGTGCTCCATTGCCGGCACCCACAATCTTCGTCGCGAGATGGCACCTGTAAGTCACCGAAAAGCTTCCTTCCAGCTCAGTTGAAAGCAATGTGCTCTGTGGCATACCTGACACTGCAAGCCAATGCCTGTCTACTCAGAAGCAGGTCTCACTCAGTTCTGTGGGGCTTACTCCTGGGTGAGCGGATACAGAATTGCTGCCTCCAAACACATCTCACTGGGATGAAGCTGCACAGTGTCTGAGGTGTCCAAACCACGGAACAATTCCCATGGAAAAATACTCAAAGGGAAAGCTGAGAATCTGAAAATGCTGATCTATTAATAGCGCCTGAGCTGCTGCATACGCCTTCCTTCCTGATGGAATCCATTATTGCAGCTTATTGATCAAAGTGCATGCTTTTGAGAGCACAGATGTGAGTAACTGATTATCTCCTTTTCAACACTATTCCTTCAAGAAGGAAGAATATATAAGAGCTGAGTTCACCCCTGATGTAACTCCAGCTGACACCAGGGAGCTTCTGCCTGGAAATTAGATTCATCCAGTAGGCCTAGATTGGATGCAGATTGTTATGTGTGAATATGTGATGCAAAGTATACTAAATTGGGGTCATTAAAACTACAGCGACAAAACAGGCTACTAATGGGCGACTCTATTATGATGCCATTAAGGTCCTTTCCAGGATTACTGTGGCTTCAATAGCAGTTCTGTATTCTCATTTGCTGGATTTAAAAACACAGCACACCGTACTTTTCTTGAATTGACGGAAGAGAGGATAGCATGATCAGAGTTTGTCTTTCCCTCCTGTGGGTGCTTTTCTTCATCCAGACTTGGGCAAAGGGGGCTCACTCACTTACTGGTCGCTTACAAAGAGCACCCCAGTGGCCACGAGAACGACAGATACAAAATACTTAGGGAAGAAATGAAGAACAAACACCACACACGGGCATTATAGGTTAACACAGTCGTTTATTTCACCCGCACCTTTGGGTTAGAAAATCTTTCAACTACAATGTGACTACAAAGGGCTTTAGGCAATATCTGATAAACCTCAACGGCAAATTTCACAGGGTGAAATGAGCAGGAGTGCTACAGGACAGCAGGAGAGGGAGGAGCCTGGAATGATTAAATAATACAGTACCTGGGAAGTCGAACAGAATTCGTTCCGGAAGTCCGTTTGACTTCCAAAACATTCAGAAACCAAAGCGCACATTCTGATTGGCTGCAGGAAACTCCTGCAGCTAATCGGAAGCCGCAGAAGCCCCATCAGATGTTCGGCTTCCAAAAGAACGTTCAAAAACCAGAACAGTCACTTCCAGGTTTCGATTGTTCGGGAGCCAAAATGTTCGAGAACTAGGCTGTTTGAAAACCAAGGTACGACTGTATAGGGAAAATGCAAGGCCCCCCTTTTGGCTTTAATAGATACTTCATAGATACTTTTTTAAAAAGAAGATTACCATTCTTCCCAAAAACAATTTTTAAAAAAGCAAAAGTCACTTCTGTGGAAATTAACTTCAGATTTAATTTGTATGGGTGCTGGATACATTCCACCTTTTTTGTTTATATTTTAAATTATGTTCCTTAAAAAAAAAAAAATTACAATTCTTCCTTTTTGAAAATAAAATGCCAAATTTACACCAGAAAAATTGCCCTCAGTTTTGTAGTAAATCACCTGAATGTGTCTCTGAATCAGTAGCTGAGTTATAGCTTCAAAGTGCTGAATATGAACCTTTTTCTTCAGAAAAACCCAGGCCTGCCTTTTACATTTTGTGCCACCCTCCTCTCCTCCTTCCTAGCTGTGGAAAGTTTACGTCTCCGGTACAAGAGCGAGCTGAGTCTTGTGCCCTGTGCCAAGTCAACCTTCCTTGCTCTACTGTTCGACAGCTGACCTGCGCTTTGCCTAGCCTTGGCAAGCCAGGGGCCTCTTGTGGACAGAGCGGCATTTGTCTCAGAAGCATGTTGGACTTGGCACATACCTGAGATTCAATTCCAGTTTCAACTACCACCTTTCAGGAGCGGTAGAAAAGAGACAGAAACTGCATCTGAGGAGGAAAAACAAGCCAACCCCCATTGCCGAAAAAAGCCGTCGCAAGCAACGCTTGTTTATACACCGGACAAAAGGGCCTTTGCTGCCTTGAACACTACTCCGGTTGTAAATCTTTTGTAGAAATATATATGTATCAATGGACAAAGTGTTACAGTCTTCTGAATGAAGCAGGGCTGCCTGAGCTAAAATATAGGTATGTATGTCACCTTTAATAATCAAACACACCACAAAATGTCCCGTCTGTTTTATAGGCAGGTTAACTGTACAATGTGGTCGTCTCTTTCACAGCCCAGCCCTTTCCTCCAGTGGATCCATCACTTCGCTTTAAGCACAACAAAGATGATATTTAGGTGATGCTTTTCTTTAGGAACGTGGTTGGTTCCAACTCAAGTTCTCCCCGCGGCTTTTCGACAAAAAAGACCGCCCAGCGGGGAATTTGCAGGAGCTCTTTAGAGCAGACTGAATGTGCATAAATCAGGTGTTGGTTGTCTCCCTTCAGCTCCCTATGTGACCTCACAAACACCTATACAAGGAAGCTGTTTTTCTGCAAAGAGGTGGACCGCGGCTTCAGGCAACTGCGGTCATGAATCCTGGCGGGCCTCTCGGGTCAGGAGTCTGTGTGTGGTTCTGCAGGAGAGAATGTGTGCCATGTACCCCAGCAGAGATGGTCTTCAGGGTATGCCATGAAAGGTGTCTGTACTTTTGCCACCGTTTTTCACTGTGCCAATATAACCAGCAAGGTAGTTATGGGGCAGCAATAGGGTTCTGTGTCCCATCAATTCTAACAAAAAATTAAGCTGGAGGAATTGAGGTACAATCAACCAACCAAGAAAGAAAGAATAATATAATATGATAATAATTTATTATTTATACCCCGCCCATTTGGCTGAGTTTCCCCAGCCACTCTGGGCAGCTCCCAATCGAGTGTTAAAAACAATACAGCATTAAATATTAAAAACTTCCCTAATGAACAATGAAAGCACAGCATGTTGTTGTTGTTGTTGTTTAGTCGTTTAGTCATGTCCGACTCTTCGTGACCCCATGGACCAGAGCACGCCAGGCACTTCTGTCTTCCACTGCCTCCCGCAGTTGGGTCAGACTCATGTTTGTAGCTTTGAAGACACTATCTAACCATCTCATCCTCTGTCGTCCCCTTCTTCTTGTGCCCTCCATCTTTCCCAACATCAGGGTCTTTTCCAGGGAGTCTTCTCTTCTCATGAGGTGGCCAAAGTATTGGAGCCTCAGCTTCACGATCTGTCCTTCCAGTGAGCACTCAGGGCTGATTTCCTTCAGAATGGATAGGTTTGATCTTCTTGCAGTTCATGGGACTCTCAAGAGTCTCCTCCAGCACCATAATTCAAAAGCATCAATTCTTCGGCTATCAGCCTTCTTTATGGTCCAGCTCTCACTTCCATACACAGCATACCCTCCAACATTTCCCCAATAAAATAGGGATGTCCTATTCCATTATTATTATTATTATTATTATTATTATTATTATTATTATTATTACCCCTCTCATTGGGCTGAGTTGCCGCAGCCATTCTGGGCAGCTTCCAACATATATAAAAACATAACAATACATAAAATATTTAGAAACTTCCTTACACAGGGCTGCCTTCAGATGTCTTCTAAAGGTTGCATTTCTCCGATAAAAATGGGGATGACAAAGGCTTGATTACCTAATTCCTCCCAAAGTGAGGGGAAGTGGACATGGCTAAGCCTGGCAGGACAGCTTACTCTGTGGTATTAACCCCTTCATGCATTAATTAGACTTCAGCCTGTCGGTTATCTGAGGCTGACTATCCCACAAATTCTGCAGTTTAATTATGCATCACATGAAGAAGTGCTTTTTGTCTTGAATCTTCCAATATTCAGCTTCATTGGGTGGTCCCAGGTTCTAGTGTTATAAGGGAGTGAGAAAAACTACTCCTTATCCACTTTTCCTAAACATGCATATCAACCGACCCAGACCCTGCAATCATCATTTGAGGCCCTTCTTCTTGTCTCCTCCATCAGAGGTCCAGAGGGTGGCAACACGAGAACGGGTCTTTTCTGAGGTGGCTCCCTGTTGTGCCTTTATTACATATCTTCAGGTGCCAGGCAAAAACATCCCTTTTCTCCAAGGCCTTTTAAACTCGGGGGGAATTATTGTTTTTGTTTATTACTAAAAAATAATGTATTTTTGTGTTTTTATATTGTAAACCGCCCTGTGTTCCTGAGATGAAGGGTGGTATATACATTTTAATAATAATAATAATAATAATAATAATAATAATAATACAGTGGTACCTCGGTTTTTGAACAGCTTAGTTCCCAAAATAACTTGGAACTCGAACGCTGCAAACCCAGAAGTCAGTGTTCCAGTTTGTGAACTTTGCTTCGAAAGCCGAACGTGCTCCATTTTGAGTCCTGAACTTCTGTTTTTACTGTTGCGCTGCTAATTTGCGTCCCCCCATTGTAATTGAAGTCTTCCGTTTCTGATTGCAGTAGTCTGAGGTGATAATTGGAGCTTATATTTGGGGCTTTTGTTTTTGCTATTCATTTTGCGTTTTTTGTTTTTGAGGCTTTTTCAGTTAATTTGTTTTTGTGACTGTGTGGAACCCAGTTCAGCTACTGACTGATTGATTTGTGTGACTGTAGAAATGGATAAAAGCACCCCCCCCCCCTGCAAACAATCACTATCATCAGTGCAGGTAAGAGTTTTTTTTTAAAAAAATTATCATCTGCAATATGGTTTTATTTATTTTATATTACAGTACATTGATTATTGCTTTGATTTTATGGATCAATGGTCTCGTTAGATAGTAAAATTCATGTTAAATCGCTGATTTAGGGGTTGTTTTTAAAAGTCTGGAACAGTTTAATCCATTTTGCATTACTTTCTATGGGAAAGCGCGCCTTGGTTTTGGAATGGTTTGGTTTTGGAAGGGACTTCCGGAACAGATTAAGTTTGAGAACCAAGGTACCACTGTAATAATAATACTTACCTTCACTTGCATGGCAAGAACTATAAACAGTAAATGGCCAGATATCTTATACAGTAGTTTTGTAACAGAAAATATACCTCCAAAGAGCTGTGAGAAAGCTATGAAAGACCCTCTCTAAATTCTAGAATCCTTGCTTGATAATATGTAAAGCTTTTAAAGGATTTCAAACCCATAATATACCCATTAGCATGAAGTACAGGAAGGAGGATGTGATATTTTCTTGTACACTCCTCTCTGGACAATCTTGTACCATATTTCCAGTTGGGAGGAAAAAATGCTTCATTTTTGCTTTGGCAAGATGCCCGGATATGGGTATTTTAAAGTTTTTGAAACAAGGATGTGGAATAATTAGGGCTCTGTTTCTTCCTGATTTGGCAGGGCAAGGGAGAGTTTATATTTTACTCTGAAATGGTCTAACCGTTCTGCCTTTCCTCTCTGTACTGAGAGCAATAAGGGCAAACAAGGCTACAAGAATGGTGAGTGAATGAAAAAAATTTTAAAGACAAGAAGGAGAGAGTTTGGAGCAGGGAGAGAGAAAAACGGAAGAGGCAAAGCAGAAGTAACCTGGCTGAAAGTAAGAAAAAATAAGAGTGAAAAATGTGAATTTGGAAAACAGTGGATGAAATTTGTTAGACATCATGAGCAAATTCCGCTTTTAGTGAACCTCAGGATATTTCTTGAGGCGGTTTCTAGGAATGCCCAGTTATTTGGGAATTTTTATACCATATTTAGTTCAAGGAACAGAGATTCTTAAAAATACTTCTGAAGTGGACACGAACATGAGGCAAAACAGAACAAAGTACATTTGCTTTCAACAGTGGTTCTCAAACTTCTTTCTGTGGGCCATACTTTCAGAATAAAAATCTGCTCGCGCCACACCATATTTTTAATTGATAAGAAATACGTCAGAAAACGAAAAGGAACAACTCCTAGCCGTGCTTGATTCATAACACAGAAAACAACTACTTCATAATATGATCGTGGGACATCCAGGAGGTATAAAACAATGCAGCTATACAAGAACATGAATCATTCCCAAAATATAAATGAACCCCTTACATATGTGCCGTAAGTATGAATACAAAGTCAATGAGAGGTGTGAGCTTGTTTTTGTTGGCTAATCTCATTCATATTAGGTCTAATTTGAGACAAACTCTCATCTCCTTATCGACACAAAGAAACCTTTCTCTTTCATATACAGTCATACCTCGGGGTGCGAACGTGATCCGTGTGGGAGGCACGTTCACAACCCACAGCATTCGCAACCCGCAGCGCTGCGTCTGCGCACGCGTGTAACGCGATTCGGCGCTTCTGCGCATGCGTGTAATGTCATTTTGTGTTTCTGCGCATGCGCAAGTGCTGAAACCCGGAAGTAATCTGTTCCAGTACTTCCGGGTTTGGCATGGTCCGCAATCTGAAAGCTTAATCCATGGGTAGGCAAACTAAGGCTCGGGGGCTGGATCTGGCCCAATCACCTTCTAAATCTGGCCCCCAGATGAGTCCTGGAATCAGCGTGTTTTTACATGAGTAGAATGTGTGCTTTTATTTAAAATGCATTTATGGGTTATTTGTGGGGCATAGGAATTCGTTCTTTTCTCCCCCCCCCAAAAAAAAATAGTCTGGCCCCCCACAAGGTCTGAGGGACAGTGGACCGGCCCCCTGTTGAAAAAGTTTGCTGACCCCTGGCTTAATCAAATTTCTCCCTCCTATCCCCTAAAGAGGCAGAACTAGATGTGAATTTTCGTGTTGTTCTTGTTTTCAAACTGAAGTTCTGGAACCCCTCCTTTCCAAACTAGACCTAAGGCCCTTGCTTTCTGAGCCTGCTGAGGCTATGGCCATTTTCATTAGGGAGCAAAGCCTGATTTTTTCCCCCTTCCCACTCCATTTCCATTTAGATGCACAGCTTCCTGTACATGTTAGCTCTGCAGCTGAGGTATGCAGTTAACCAATTAAACCAAGGGGAGATACATTTAGCTGACATCAAAACAGCCGGAGCACATTGAACATCCAGGAACATTTCTCCATTATCACACACCTAAAAGCCTTCCAAGCCGCAACACCTGTCCCTGTTGCCCCTGGCAACGGCTACAGACATAATTACAGCCGAACGAGTAAGACTTTCACAAGCAATTGGAATACTTTTCATAGGCCTCGTGCACATCCCATCATACCCAGCAAGATTGTTTGCAGGACTGAGGCATGATCAAAGGCCCCTCCGTGACTCATCTCAAATCCCATGAATGATCATTAGGTGAAATGGGGGAAAGAGAGATAATCAGGCTAGCTTGGCTCTCTAGCTGGGAGATCTAATGGGAAGGTATGGCTGTGGCTGAAGACTTCATTTGTTTGGAGAGACTGCTGGGAATGGCAAATTGCATATGGAAAGAATTACCTGTGCGTGTGCCGGGAGAATCAAGGATCTAAAAGTCAAGCGCGCCGTGCCCACACAACTGCAAACAATTGTGCGATTCAGGGAGAGTCGGCGATAAAAGAATCGATGTTCAGTCGGCCTTGCAAGTGTTCCCCAGTTCCCTCAGAAGCTAACTCTGACATTTAAGTTCTTAAGATGTATTTTTTAAAAATTCATCCTTTTGGTTTTAGAATGGCCCCTTTTCAGAACGTGGCTGTCAATTTTACCATGCCTATATACCCTCAAGCACCTAGGACTTGCCGATTGAAAGGTCGGCGGTTCGAATCCCTGCGGCGGGGTGCGCTCCTGTCGTTCGGTCCCAGCGCCTGCCAACCTAGCAGTTCGAAAGCACCTTCGGGCGCAAGTAGATAAATAGGGACCGCTTACTAGCGGGAAGGTAAACGGTGTTCCGTGTGCTGCGCTGGCTCGCCAGCGCAGCGATGTCACGCTGGCCACGTGACCCGGAAGTGTCTGCGGACAGCACTGGCTCCCGGCCTATAGAGTGAGATGAGCGCACAACCCTAGAGTCTGGCAAGACTGGCCCGTACGGGCAGGGGTACCTTTACCTTTACCTATATACCCTCCAACATTTCTCCGATGAAAATAGGGAATAATAATAATAGTATAGCAATAGATAAAACTTTATTCGCATTAGCCAATGGCCATGGCAACATAAAACAAGCAATATATACAAATAAAAAGACAGCAATGGGTAAAAAGGGCAATCAAATGACCAAGATTATCGTTCAGATAGTGGCCCTTAATCTCACTGCACCCTCGATAAACCTAGCAACCTTTGCTGTTGTCTGATCATTTCGATCTGATAAAAGAAAGAAGAATGTGGCCTCAGATAATGATAATAAAAATATCCCGCCCATCCAACCGGCCATTCTGGGCAGCTTGCAACATATATAAAAACATAATAAAACATCAAACATTTAAAAAAACTTACCTATATAGTGATGGCCCACATGTCTTCTAAAGGTTGTATAGTTGCTTATTGATATGCCTGAAGGAGCGTCTCCACCCCCATCATTCTGCCCAGACGCTGAGGTCCAGCTCCGAGGGCCTTCTGGCAGTTCCCTCACTGTGAGAAGCAAAGCTACAGGGAACCAGGCAGAGGGCCTTCTTGGTAGTGGCGCCCACCCTGTGGAACGCCCTTCCATCAGATGTCAAAGAGATAAACAACTACCTGACATTTAGAAGACATCTGAAGGCAGCCCTGTTCAGGGAAGTTTTTAATGTATGACATATTAGTGTATTCTTAATCTTTGTTGGAAGCCGCCCAGAATGGCTGGGGAAACGTGCCAACTATCTAGTGTCTGAGCACCCACAAAATTCCTCATGAAGAGACCGGGCACCCACAAATTTTGGTGTCAGGGCCATGCACGCTACAAAACACAGACAGCCTCAGGTCAAGTTGGCACTCCTGGCTTGGGGGTTGCATAACTCCATACCCTCCAACATTACTCCAATGAAAATAGAGATGTCCTAAGGAAAAGTGGGACATTCCAGGATCAAATCAGAAACAGGGATGGCATTTCCAGGCAACAGCATGACATCCTTGTCTGGGCTTTATTCAAATGCCCAGAAAGATGTGTGAAGGTACTTGCCTTGGGACCAACAGCTGTTTGCTGCTAGTTTTTAAAAATATATTGTCTCTGAAGAAATCAGCATGGAAAATTTTTGTTTTTAAGCTAAGAGGAAGAACTTGGAAAATCGATGAATGCTTCAGTCTCAGGTACTTGGTTGCCAGCCTGCCCAACTTACCGTATTTTTCGCTCTATAAGACGCACCAGACCACAAGACACACCTAGTTTTTGGAGGAGGAAAACAAGAAAAAAATATTCTGAATCTCAGAAGCCAGAACAGCAAGAGGGATTGCTGCACAGTGAAAGCAGTGATCCCTCTTGCTGTTCTGGCTTCTGGGATAGCTGTGCAGCCTGCATTCGCTCCATAAGACACACACACATTTCCCCTTACTTTTTAGGAAGGAAAAAGTGAGTCTTATAGAGCAAAAAATACGGTACTTTTTATTTATTAAATTTATATCCAGCCTTTCCTCCTTAGGAAGCCCAGGGTGTCAAACACATCAATAATTGCTTGTGACCATGGTATATATTTTTGTGTTTTATATTGTATGTAGACTTAATGAATAAGAAGAATACAATTCAAACATCTAAAAACAGTAAAAAAAACTATAAAACTAAACAAAAAACTTGATCCCCTTCCCCTCTTTCCTTTTTCCTTTCTCCTTCTGTGATGGAACTCCTATTTGGGGACTTCCCTGGCTTTTTTCTGGCCCACGTAGGACCAGTCTGGATAGTTGGCCTTCGTGAAGATTTGACGTTTTCATCCCCAAAAAGGTTTTGATTTGAGTTTCTACTGAAATGAGGCTGCATTTTAATGTTGTATTTTAATCTTGTTTTTAAGTTCTATTTTGATCAATTGTTTTTATACCTGGTGTTAGCCGCTCTGAGGTCTTGGCTGGGGAAGGCAGGATATAAATAAAACTTATTATTATTATTATTTAAAAAACCCTACTCTCACAGCTAATAATTTCTGGGTTGCCAGAAACACTTCTTTCAGCCAACGAAAGCTTGGGTAAATGGGAATCATTTTTAAAATTTAATAAGTTAATAATGAGGGAGACACGTGCAGTTCATGAAGGAAGGCATTCCACAGATTGGGAGCTACCACCAAGAAGGCCCTGCCAACTGCACAACCTCCAGTGGGAGAAGATGTCAAGCGATAACTATTCCCATGGATCTTTTTTACATTTCAGAAAGCGGGGACAACCAGAAAGCTACAGAGCACTGGATAAAAGTTCAATGGAAATATAAATGCCTATACCACCCTTGGCCATCTTACAACCGTAAAGTAAGCTCAGCTCTGCAGCTACCAAAATGATGAAGAAATTCCAAAATGCCCTGCAGATGAGGAAGGAAAACAGAAGGAAAGGCGGCTTTTGAGAAATTGGCGGTCCAGCACAACTCTGTATTCATACTGGGGAGAAAGTATCACTGAAATTGATGGGGCTATATGGTTTTCTCTTCTCATGTCAATATTACCTGCGGAAGCAAAATTTAAAGTTACTCTCATGGCCCTGAAAGTTCCATTGTAACTCAGAGTCAAGAATGCTATAAAAGAGTCCACCTTGGCTGTGAAAAGTGTAGAATCCTGTGAAATTGTTTGTCATATTCAGGGTGACTTCGTATGTTTTATGCCCTGTGTACTATTTCTTGTGCCTGGAAGAACATAGGGAATATATATGGTATATAAGAAAGCTGCAATGGCTCTGTATACTGAAGAGGTGGGTTGGAAGCAGAAATTGGCAACTCTGTTGTGTCAAATGGCAATTACCCTCTGGAACAATGAAGATTAACGTCTGGCAGGCATTTCCCAAGGGGAACGCAACAGTGAGCTTAAAATGGTGGCAAAATGGTGGTGATGATGCATATCATGAACTTGGAATAAGGTTCAGGTAGGTGGCTGCGGTAGGGACGCGGGTGGCGCTGTGGGTTAAACCACAGAGCCTAGGGCTTGCTGATCAGAAGGTTGGCGGTTCGAATCCCCGCGACGGGGTGAGCTCCCGTTGCTCAGTCCCTGCTCCTGCCAACCTAGCAGTTCGAAAGCACGTCAAAGTGCAAGTAGATAAATAGGTACCACTCCGGCGGGAAGGTAAACGGTGTTTCCATGCGCTGCTCTGGTTCGCCAGAAGTGGCTTAGTCATGCTGGCCACATGACCCGGATGCTGTACGCCAGCTCCCTCGGCCAATAAAGCGAGATGAGTGCCACAACCCCAGAGTCGGCCACGGCCGGACCTAATGGTCAGGGGTCCCTTTACCTTTACCTTTAGGTGGCCGTGTTGGTCTGACGCAGTCAAAATAAATAATAATAAAAAATGTATAAGCTTTCGTGTGCACGCACACTTCTTCAGATACACTGAAACAGAAGTCACCAGACCCTTATATATAGTGGGAGGGTGGGGTGGGGTTTTTCTCAGAAGGGTAGTGGGAGATGGGTGATGGACACAATGGGTATGGTAAACCTGTTGACGACTTTTAATGACTGCAATTAGTCCTACAGGAAAAAGCAAGGGATAGTATGCAGATGGCCAAAAATAGCTTTTAGCATATGTAATGAGACAAGAATCCAATATCTCTATTCAGACCAGGTTTCTCCATAGTTTTCAGGGTTTTTTTAAATTAATTTTTATTAATTTATTATTTGTACCCCGCCCATCTGTCTGGGTTTCTCCAGCCACTCTGGGAGGCTTCCAACAAAGATTAAAAACACATTAAAATGTCACACATTAAAAACTTCCCTGAACAGGGCTGCCTTCAGATGTCTTCTAAATGTCAGATAGTTGTTTATCCCTTTGACATTTCATGGGAGGGTGTTCCGCAGGGCAGGCGCCACTATTGAGAAGGCCCTCTGCCTGGTTCCCTGTAGCTTTGATTATCGTAATGAGGGAAGCGCCAGAAGGCCCTTGGCGCTGGACCTCAGTTTCCTGGCTGAAGGATGGGGGTGGAGACGCTCCTTCAGGTATACTGGGCTGAGCCCGTTTAGGGCTTGAAAGGTCAGCACCAACACTGTGAATTGTGCTCAGAAACGTACTGGGAGCCAATGTAGGTCTTTCAGGACCAGTGTTATGTGGTCTCAGTGGCCGCCTCCAGTCACCAGTCTAGCTGTCGCATTCTGGATTAGTTGTAGTTTCCGGGTCACCTTCAAAGGTAGCCCCAGGTATAGCGCATTGCAGTAGTCCAGGTGGGAGATAACCAGAGCATGCACCACTCTGGTGAGACAGTTAGGGTAGGTAGGTAGGGTCTCAGCCTGCGTACCAGATGGAGCTGGTAAACAGCTGCCCTGGACACAGAATTTACCTGCGCCTCCATGGACAGCTGTGAGTCCAAAATGACTCCCAGGCTGCACACCTGGTCCTTCAGGGGCACAGTTACCCCATTCAGGACCAGGGAATCCTCCATACCTGCCTGCCTCCTGTCCCCCAAAAACAGTACTTCTGTCTTGTCAGGATTCAGCCTCAATATGTTAGCCGCCATCCATCCTCCAACCGCCTCCTGGCACTCGCACAGGACCTTCACTGCCTTCACTGGTTCTGGTTAGTAATAAGTTGTAATTCAGCAACTTCTCTTTCAAGTCTATTTCGGAAATTCTTTTGTAATAAGACAGCTGCTTTGAGATCCTGTATTGAATGCCCTGGGAGATGGAAGTGTTCTCCTACTGGCTTCTCTGTCTTGTGATTCCTGATATCAGATTTATGTCCATTTATCCTTTTGTGTAGGGTTTGGCCTGTTTGTCCAATATAGAGAGCTGAAGGGCACTGCTGGCATTTGATGGCATACACAATGTTAGAAGATGAGCAATTAAGTAGGCCTGAGATGGTATGGTTGATGTTGTTGGGTCCAGTGATGGTGTTGTCTGGGTGCATGTGGCAGCAAAGTTGGCATCTGGGTTTATTGCAGGCTCTGGTACCAGTGTCCATGTTAAATCCAGTTGGAATAAGGGATGCTTTTCCTACACGTTTCAGGGGGAATCCACACCAGCGCCAGGCAGTTAAGCTCTGTAAAACTGAATCTGCTAGCAGTAAGCCTCATGGTCAAAAGAGACTGATCTGCACCAACAATGGGTCATTCCAAAATCTATGGGTACGATTCCTTCGAACAGTTTTAATATTACTGTGTTTTACTTGGACTGCAAATGTATTTCTTTTTAATTTCGTTTCTCTTTCATATACTTCAAAGCTGAAATGCCTTTCCAAAAGCAGTGTGCGGAATATAACGACGACGTTTGAAAGCCAACATCATTCACAGCAAATGCATGAATCGCCAATGATCCCTGCCCCCAAGCACTCAGCTGCCTGCCCCAGGCTCCCTAACCTTTGTGTAATATCAGAGTAAATCAGCCAATGACATCAAGAGATTGGGGAGGGGGTAGGCCAGCAGGGAGGTCAGAGGTCAAGTTGGATATTGCACCACTCAGTAGCTTGGTTCCAAGGCTCTCAGGAAGGTGGTTCAATGACTCATAATGATCACTCATATTGACATGCCCTTTCCTTGTCACTTGTCATGCTTGGATAAGGGGTGGGAGAGGAAGGGGGGTTATTGGTATTAATTTCTTGCCTGCTGTTGTTTAATTACCAGTAGAAAGCTGCTGGCTATGGCTACTGGTAGACCCGGTGTTTTTCTCCCCCAAGCTAGGAGCAGAATAGTTCTCTTTGGGTACAGCTTGTATAAGATCACAGAATTGTAGAATCCTCTCTGTGTGTGTTTCACTTGTTCTGGTCTTTTGGCTCTGCGGACTTTTTAGCTTTCTAAACATCCATTTTCATAGTAAATTACTTGGTTTTAAAAAAACGCAGCAAAAAACAGGAGGAAAAATGAGTCAGCTTTTCCTGCCTTCCGGCACTGTATAATGCACCTCGTATGACAGTCACACTCAGGAGTGCCCTATTGTCATTCTGCTGAAGTATTCTCTCTGCAGCAGCCACCAAAATTACAGAGGGGCCAATATTCTGCGCAAGGAGATTCTCCCATATACTGCTGCTACTGATTGTCGCTGATTGAAACTCAGGCTCCTACTGAGCCATAAAAAGCAGGTTACAGGGCTCACCTTATAAAGAGGGATTTATGAGAGCTAAGGGTGGCCTATACAAATGGCAATGCCATTTCTGTGTAAGGGATTCAGTCGCAGGATCGTCCCTTGCCAGTGCATTTGGGGGGGTGAGAAATGGAAGGCTGTGTTTATTTGGTTGCATACAATCCCAATGGTCATATGAGAAGAGGCTGTAGCTTGGTGGCAAAGCATCTACTTTGTATTGCAGAAGGTTTCACCCCCAGCTTCTCCAGGTAGGTGTGTTGGTCCCGGGGGGTTACCGTACAGCATGGTCTAAGTCTGGTCCTAGATCGAGGGTAAGGAGGCTGTCTGTCAGGGGCGAAGCGAGGTCCAAAGCAAGGAGTCGGGCATGGTCAGGAACTCAGGAGAGCAGGTCAGGGTGCCGGCAGGAACAGGATACCAACGATGTTGCTCCCGCAACCTGGGACTGGGCTGACTGGCCTTTATCTTCTCTGACGTCAGGGACGGTCCCGGCCCACAGGTGACTCGCCTCCCCTGGCCTTAAGGCGAGCACTGCTCCTGAGAGAACTTAGTTCCCTCCGCCTCTCTGCCCTGAGCCTCTGCAGCTCAGGAGAGGCTGTAGGGCTACTGGACCCAGAGTCAACCTCACCTTCCCCTGACAGGGCTGGGAGAGGCGCACCTGCAGGCAATGGGTCCTTGATCACCTCTGGAGCCTGAGCGGATTCAGCTGGTGTCTGCTCCTGAGGATCCGGCACAGGTGAGGACCCTTCAGATTCAAGCCCCTGCCCCGGCTCAGCCGGACCTGGAGGTGGGGACTGCTGTGCAGGCTGGGATTCCTCCAATTCAGCCTCTGAATCAGATCCCCAGGCCATCACAGTAGGGCTAGGAGAGACCTGGAGAGCCACGGCCCATCAGTGTAGACTTTTCTGAGCTGGATGGACCAATGATCTAGGCAGCACCCAATGTTCCCATAGGAAACTGGCATATTATACCAGGTAAGATGATGTGTCCCTCCAGCCCAATAGCCATCTTCTCTGGCATCACCCATCACCAGCTGGTCCTTTTAACTGAGGACACTGGGAATTTCCCTCTTCATGGATCAATGCCTTGCCATGGCAAAGGGGCTTGAATAACTCAGAGAAGCTATGAGCTATGCCGTGCAGGGCCACCCAAGATGGACAGGTCATAGTGGAGAGTTTTGACCAAACGTGATCCACCTGGAGTAGGAACTAGCCATTCCAGTATCCTTGCCAAGAAAACTCCATGGACAAAGACAGAAGGCTGATCGCCGAAGAATGGATGCTTTTGAATTATGGTGCTGGAGGAGACTCTTGAGAGTCCCATGGACCACAAGAAGATCAAACCTATCCATTCTGAAAGAAATCAGCCCTGAGTGCTCACTGGAAGGACAGATCGTGAAGCTGAGGCTCCAATACTTTGGCCACCTCATGAGAAGAGAAGACTCCCTGGAAAAGACCCTGATGTTGGGAAAGATTGAGGGCACAAGGAGAAGGGGACGACAGAGGACGAGATGGTTGGACAGTGTTCTCGAAGCTACAAACATGAGTTTGACCAAACTGCAGGAGGCAGTGGAAGACAGGAGTGCCTGGCGTGCTCTGGTTCATGGGGTCACGAAGAGTCGGACGCAACTAAACAACAACAACAACAACTGGGAATTGCAATGGCACTTCCAACAATCTTGAAATTAAAGGAAGGAAATGTGTGACCTGCTACATGGTTCCATGCAAACCATGGCAGATATGTGTGCTGCCTCGTATAGTTGGCTTAACAATTCTTTACGCTTAACTGTGCTTTAAAGGTGAATGTTCAGCATGTTCATGCACAGGGCAAAAATTGCACCACTACTGTTGCTGCCATGCTGTATGGAGCCAACTCATGGTTTGGCTTAGCATTATATTTGAATTCAGGGTTCTGGTTTGTTCATGCCCTTCCCCCCAAAAAACAAACCATGAGTGGTAAACTTGGTTACAGCTCATGGTTGGTGCAGAGAGAGACAAACCACAAGCCTGGATTTGACATGACACTTAGCCAGGGATGGAGAAACTGTCACCCTCCAGGTTTTGTAGGATTCCATCTCTCGTCAGTCCAAGTTAGCATAGCCAGTCATCGTAGATGATGAGAGTGGGGCTTCAGAAACATCTGGAAGGCCTTTATGAGACTCCTTGCATTTCTTCCTTTCCTTAATAAAGAAACTAACTAAAAGATAGCCTCACCGCTCTCTCTCTGACCTGTGAATGACCTGCTCTTCCTGTCAGCTCTGGTCAGTTCTGTTGGTCCTCACCATTGCTTCGTGTGAACTGACAGCACACGCTAGGCTTCAACAGATGTGTCCCTTTGGCCGAATGTCAAAAGTCCTCCACAAGCCATCAGTTCAGACCTCTGGCAAGAGTGATGTGTCCCTGCCTCAGCATCCTCATTGGCCTGAGGCAGAAAAAGTTGCCAACCCCAACGTAATGTGTTTCACATTCCCCTGTGGCCCATAGTCACTGATTGAATATTGGTAGTAAACCACTGTGCTCCTTGGAATTGCTGATCGGAAGGTCGGCGGTTCGAATCCCCATGGTGGGGTGAGCTCCCATTGCTTTGTCCCAGCTCCTGCCAACCTAGAAGTTCAAAAGCATACCAGTGGAAGTAGATAAGTAGGTACCGCTATGGCGGGAAAGTAAACAGTGTTTCCGTGCGCTCTGGCTTCCGTCATGGTGTTCTGTTGCACCAGTAGCAGTTTAGTCATGCTGGCCACATGACCCGGAAAGCTGGAGAAATGCCAGCTCTCTTGGCCTGAAGCAAGATGAGCGCCGCACCCCATAGTTGCCTTTGACTGGACTTAACCATCCAGGGGTCCTTTACCTTGACCTTTTTTACCTAGTGGTGGGCGTGCTATATATCTTCAAGCAAAGATTGTCTGCTGCTGCTGATTTTCTTTTTGAGGAATTCCTAATATATACTTCCAAGGAATACCAGATACCCCACCATGCAGCGTAAAACCTACTGTTCACACCTTGGATCTGCCACGAGCCTGCACTGTCACTAATAACAAGACCCCCCTCTGGTTTTCAGGATGAGTCAGCAGCTCTGCTTCTCCAGGTACGTGATTTTGCAGCCGTTACCTTGCCGTGGGAAAAGTTGGCAATTAAAGCTGGAAATATGATTCTTGACTAACGTTTATTAGCATAATAGCTTCCAGAATTACTAATGGTCATGAAAATCCCTCAGCTAGAACGCTTTGACTGAATGATGATGGGTCTAGGGGAGAGAATTCTGTAGGCTGGGCAAAACTGCCTCTCCTTTTATTAGTACCAAAGATGCCAGCCATTAATTTCATGGAATTCTCACAGCTACATCTCACGTCCCATGGCACATGCTCACCTAGGGGCAGCTTTATGTTTCCTGCTCCTTTTTTCCCTTTTTTTAAACCATGCCCTGAATAATTATCAGACTCAGGGGCAGCACAAACAATTGGTCTGACACTGTTTTGATGTTCTGTTGTGCTTTTAATTCTGTTGGGAGCCGCCCAGAGTGGCTGGGGAAACCCAGCCAGATGGGCGGGGTATAAATAATAATAATAATAATAATAATTATTATTATTATTATTATTATTATTTTCATCACGTGAAAGGGTGAGGTGGGGAAAAGGGGGGCATCATACATCATCCACCCAAATTATAAAGATTAAATGGTATTAATTCATTGAAAGGTAGGTACAATCCATTAGGAGTAAATGCACATTCTTGAAGAGTTCCTTGGTTGAGAATAAATGCCTCATTAATATTAGATAGATCAACCTGGGGGCACTAGCAGAGCCAGACAGAAAACCGACAGGCTTTTTACAATGAGCTTGGCAGACTGCTTGCCGGGATGCATCCTCATTTTTCAGCATTCAGCCACAAAACAAGTCCTCCTGCAATAAAACTATTTGTGCATCTTCACTACAACACACGGCGGTTGCTTCTCAGCATGAGACCAACCAATGGCTTTCTGATTGCTTTTCAGGGTTTCCAAACATTCCTGAGTTGTAGGCTCGGCATATAAACAGACTATATAAGCAAGAGCTCTAAATTTTGTACGTGTCCAGTGCATCATCAGATAGCGGAGAATCTCTGTTTTTACTTTTCGGAGCAGGTTTCTAGTCCTCCTGGTTGCAAGGGAAATTGTAAAGCGAAAGTGTTATCTGCTAAAAAAAAGAAAAAGAAAAAGGTATCTAGCACGAATAGCCTCTTAAAGCAAATTTTGATGCCTTAAAAAATAGTCACGTAAATCCTCCAAATTATGGCCATATCACAGTTCTTCAGATCTTGGATTCTAAATGCCATCTTTTGAAAACTGATGAGCTTGATTCAGAAGATAGAGTCATTAAGATACAGCATATGATTCCACTGAAATTTTTAATTTGCTTGAGGAGGAGCATCCGCAGATACAGAAGGCTGTGGTATTTCACTCTCATCACAAGAGGAGCCAGGAAAGTTGTTTGAGCTCAGGAATGTGGGATGTAATTCACTGGAGCAGTCAAGTACAACATTACCTGTTTTGCTAGAGTGGACATGCATGGGGAGTGTTGGTCCAGCCAGTCGAACTTCCTGCTACACCTGGCTGGTACATCCTTCCTTTGCATGTGACCAGTAGGTGGGCGTGACCTTTGGGCATATGTCATGGGTATCACCTCTTCTGGTCACTTCTCTCCCTCCTCCCTTAGATTCTCCTCCCCCCCACAAAGGAAAATGGAAAGCTCTGCTGGCAGTTTTCTACTGGTAATTAAACAACAGAAGACTAGAAATTAATATCACCACCGTCGCTCGCTTGTCCAAGGAATCTGGGTAAAAGCCCATAGAGTCAAAGAGGAAGTGGGAAAGAACATCATTCTTCCAACTTCCTCCTTTAGCTCTATGTTCTTTTCAAGGGAGAAAAAGTAGCCACCCAGAAAACATCTTGATCCAGGGCGTAGTGAGAAAGCAGGGTGACCAGGAGAAGAGCTCAAGGGTGCCATTGTTTTGATGGGTTTCACTGTGATGGAAACAACCAGATTAGCTGCCGACTATTGTTCCAGGGACGCAGGTGGCACTGTGGGTTAAACCACGGAGCCTAGGGCTTGCCGATCAGAAGGTCGGCATATGGATTGTTGAACATATGACCTTTCCAGACCTGGAAAAAGGTCAAGTCATGTAGCCACCTCCCTTCTTTTTTCTTCCTTCCTGCTTCCAGCTTCACCTGGACTTTAGTGCTGGCTGTCAGCCAGCAGTCCCTAGGTTATCTCCCATATGGGGTAAACCGATTTGTACATATTTGTAACTCCAGGTCTTAAGCCTGCCTTCAGGGATCACACTGTGCTCTGCCTGATTGTGAGTAAACTTCTTTTCGTTACTTATGAATAAGACTGTTGTGTCTTTATTCTTTTAGGAGGGATAAAAGGGGTTTTACCAGGAATAATAGAACCTAAGAGATACTAACGAATCTGCAACTAGCTTCCTGCATTGTAATGGGAATGCACTCTGCTAAGTGAAGAAACTTGCTAGTGCGAGTTAGGAAGGATAATATTAATCAATATATCCTCTCCCACAACGTTCCCACAAGGAACAGGGCTAAATTTACAGTCTGCTATATCTGTACTGCCATCTCTCCCCAATAATACCCAAATGGAACAATAGTACAGGTAAAGGGACCCCTGACCATTAGGTCCAGTCGCGGACGACTCTGGGGTTGCAGCGCTCATCTCGCTTTATTGGCCGAGGGAGCTGGCGTACAGCTTCTGGGTCATGTGGCCAGCACGACTAAGCCACTTCTGGTGAACCAGAGCAGCACACGGAAATGCCGTTTACCTTCCCACCAGAGTAGTACCTATTTATCTACTTGCACTTCGTGCTTTTGAACTGCTAGGTTGGCAGGAGCAGGGACAGAGTGATGGGAGCTCACCCCGTCGTGGGGATTTGAACCGCTGACCTTCAGATTGGCAAGCCCTAGGCTCTGTGGTTTAACCCACAGCGCCACCCACGTCTCTGGAACAATAGTCGGCAGCAAATCTGGTTGTTTTCATCACAGTGAAACCCATCAAAACAATGGCACCCTTGAGCTCTTCTCCTGGTCACCCTGCTTTCTCACTGCGCCCTGGATCAAGATGTTTTCTGGGTGGCTACTTTTTCTCCCTTGAAAAGAACATAGAGCTAAAGGAGGAATTTGGAAGAGTGATGTTCTTTCCCACTTCCTCTTTGACTCTACGGGCTTTTACCCAGATTCCTTGGACAAGCGAGCGATGGTGGTGGTATTAATTTCTTGTCTTCTGTTGTTTAATTACCAGTAGAAAACTGCCAGCAGAGCTTCCATTTTCCTTTTGGGGTGGGGGGAGGAGAATCTAAGGGAGGTGAGACTGCATGGGAAGCTCATCATGGGTGAAAGGGGTGGGATAGATATAAAGTAAATTTAAAATGAAATTTTAATATGGCCATTAAGTTATCCCTTTTCCCTACATGCCAAAATGACAGCAGCTATGGGATTAATAAAATGTCACATCTCTATTTATTACAGGGATCTGCAACGTGGAACCGCTTGGAATATATATATATATATATATGCAGGTTTTGGTGTCCTCGGGTGTCTTCCCGTGTAAAAGTTGGGGTGTATATATATAATGTCAGGGGTTCAGGGAGAGAGGCACAGATGAGGGAGGAGACTGAGAGCGAGGGGGAAGAATTACAGAACGACCAGGAAGAGGATGGCGATGACTGGAGGGATTCCACGAGTCTTTCAAGTGAATCGGAGGATTCCCAAAAGGGGGCGCCCATGGTCAGGCCAAGGGGAGTTACAGGGGGGAATCGCCAGGAGCAAGGGAGCAGCAGGGGAACCCCAAGTGGGAGTTGGGAATCGGGACCAGCTTCTCCGCCGGAACGGAGTGAAGGGGGTGGAGTTTCCAGTGTGACAGGCGAAGCAGAGCAGGAAGCCGAAAGAGGAAGGAGATCGGGGCAAGGCGTCCTCCCGGAAGGGGCGGAGAGCAGCACAGGGAGTAGTGTACCTGTCAAGAGGAAGGTCAGAGGTAGCGAACGCGCGCCAAGTTCAAATGTGGAGGCGCGCGGAAATGCAGAGAGCCCGGAGGAGGAGCCTGGTGCCAAAGCACGCAGGAGGGGGGAGCAGTTGTCTGGGGATTCAGCGTCAGAGGAATCCAGGAGGAGCGAAACCCCAGGGGGCAGAAAGACCCTGCGGAAAAGGAAGGAAAGGAAGAGGTGGAGCAGCACAAGGCTCTTAAGCTGGTGCAGGGGAGGGACTGACTCAGAGGGGACTTCAGCGGTCTAAGCGTAACAGACGTGGGGCTGCGCGCTTCGGCTGTGAACTGTACAATGAACTGCAATAAAGAACTTTGTATAAGACTTGGAGTTGGCGTTGGTCTCTTGTGAGCTGGGACCTGAGGCAGCCCTGACAATATATATATATAAAAATATATAAAACATTTGTTACTCAACAATTATATTCCAGCTCAACAAAACTAGTAATTTCCTGATCACCCAACATTGATGTTTATAACAGGGTTGCTGGGCACATATCCTCCAACATTTTTCTCGTGAAAATAGGGGCGTCCTATTCCATGATGATGACGACGACAACAACAACAACAGCAACAACAGCAACAACAACACTTTTATTATTTATGCCCCGCCCATCTGACTGGGTTGCCCCAGCCACTCTGGGCAGCTTCCAACACATATAAAACCATAATAAAACATTGAACATTAAAAACTTCCCTTGACAGGGCTGCCTTCCGGTGTCTTCTAAAGGTTGTATCATTTACTTATCTCCTTGGGGTCGCATAACCATACCCTCCAATATCTCTCTGATGAAAATAGGGACGTCCTAAGGAAAAGCAGTCCATTTTGGGATCAAATCAGAAACCGGGACAGCTTCTGTAATCTGGGACTGTCCCTGGAAAATAGAGACACTTAGCGGGTCTGCAGTTTTCTCAGAAAATTATCCTATTGTTAGTTCACATTGGTGGATAGAGGAAGAGATGGGCCTTTAGGGAAGAGGAACATACTGGGATCAAATCAGAAACCAGGACTGTCCCTGGAAAATAGGGACACTTGGAGGGTCTGCATGCTTCCAGGGCCTGCATGCTGCGGTGCCATTGCTCACCCTCTTAATTTGCTCAGATATCGATATTTTTGTCATGAGTCCATGCCCTGCATCTTTTAAGGGTGTAGCAATGTCTCCTCCCCTGGTCCATGCTTCTATTCCCTCCTCCCCACCCCCTGTTCCACAGATGTGACGAAAAGTTCCTGCTGATAACCGAATCTCAGTGTTCCTGGCATACAAGTATAGCAAGCATATGAATAGCCACGGATGACTCACAGGAGACCAGTCTTTCTCATGCTTCTAAATATGCTTGCTCCACTGAGGGTTCCTGCAAGAAGTCTCTCTCTCTCTCTCTCTCTCTCTCTCTCTCTCTCTCTCTCTCTCTCGTTCTTTTCCTATCTGCTTCGCTTTTATCACCATCAGCAACGCTCAGGCACACACAATCCCACTCTTGGTGATTCAGCTCAATAGCGGGCTCTGTTATATCTCAGGCTGAGAACTCGGCAACATTTCTCGCCGCGGACAACTATTTTGGGAATAGGAAGCCTCGATGTTTTGGCAGAGAGAGAACGCAAAAGGGCACAAGGAGTGAATGGAGCCGAGCGACTTCGGGGCACACAACGTTTTGCAATCCCCATCTTTGAACACAGAAGCTCCTTTGATATGGAACATGGGAACAAAAGGGGATTTTGTCATGCGGACTGGTTGAATGTTAATACGAAAACCATTCCATGGAACTTGCCTCCAGCGCCTGGAATCTCAGGCTGGTTGGCATTATAGAAATGGAGTCGAGGCTTGTCAGAAACTCATACTTTCGCAGAGTTTGAAGGCCACCAATATTGTCCTTCCTGAGTCCAGTCCATTGCAATGGTCACGCCTGATCTCTAGGCTAATCGAATGAATATGCTCTGATCACTTCTGAAGATGCAAAGACTACAGTGGTACCTCAGGTTACAGACACTTCAGGTTACAGATGCTTCAGGTTATAGACTCCGCTAACCCAGAAATAGTACCTCAGGTTAAGAACTTTGCTTCAGGATGAGAACAGAAATTGTGTGGCGGCTGCGGGAGGCCCCATTAGCTAAAGTGGTACCTCAGGTTAAGAACAGTTTCAGCTTAAGAACAGACCTCTGGAACTAATTAAGTTCTTAACCCAAGGTACCACTGTATTCAGAAAAGGAAGGCAACTGTTAGCTTTATATTGCTAGGGGCTCTATATTTATGGAAGGCGTGCAATATTAAAACCATGTCAGAAGAGGATATTGTTGCTGCATATTAACATGATTTCACTGAATAGAATTATCACAGTTCCACAAGACCTGAAACTGAGAAGACTGCATAAGGCTTTTTGGGGAGATTTGATTCACTTGGAATCATAGAATTGTAGAATTGGAAGTGACCGCAAGGGTAATCTAGTCAAACCCCCTGCAATGCAGGAATCTCAGCTAAGGCATCCATGACAGATGGCCATAATAATAATAATAATAATAATAATAATAATAATAATAATTTATTTCGGCCCTGCCCATCTGGCTGCGTTTCCCCAGCCACTCTGGGTGGCTTCCAACAAAAGATTAAAAATACATTAAAACATCAGTCATTAAAAACTTCCCTAAACAGGGCTGCCTTCAGATGTCTTCTAAATGTCACATAGTGGTTTATTTCTTTGAAATCTGATGGGAGGGCGTTCCACAGGGTGGGTGCCACTACCGAGAAGGCCCCTGGTTCCCTGTAACTTTGCTTCCCGCAGTGAGGGAACCACTTAAAAACCTCCCAGGATTGGGTAGTCCACAACCTCTGGAGGGAGTCTGTTCCACTGTCAAACAGCTCTTACTGTTGGGAAGTTTTTCCTGACGTTTAGCTGGAATCTCCTTTCTTGTAACTTGAAGCCACTGATTTGATATTAAGAATATTAAGATATTTGAAGATGGCTATCATATCTCCTCTCTACCAGCTCCTTCAACCTTTCCTCATAAGGCTTTGTTTCCAGACCCTTGATCATCTTGGTTGCCTTCCTTTGTACATGTTCCAGCTTGTCAACATTCTTCTTTAATTGTGGTGTCCAGAATTGGACACTTGGTTGCCGCAAGCCACATAAACATCCCAAATTGAGCCATGACCAGTTTTCTACACATCTGTCTGGCACAACACCTCCTTCTCATGTTGACAGGGGAGTTAGACGATTCCATCGCTGTGTCAGTGGTAAGTAATCAATAGAGTGCATATGTATGTGAACTGTCCCTACAGGCTGTGAGCATATTCACATTTTAGCACTGGGCAGAACGAATGCTTAACAAGGGCTCTAGCAACCACAAACCCACACTTACAGCCCAGCACCAACCTGGCTGCTGTGTTTTGGAAAACGGATACAATTTGGAAGATTTGTCTGAGCCAGCCTTGCCCAATCTGGTGCCCTCCAGATGTGATTGGATTACAGCTCCCTTCAACTCTGACCAATGGTCATGCTGGCCGGGGCTGATGGGAATAGGAATCCGACAACATCCAGAAGTTACCAGCTTGGGAAAGGCTGGCCTGAGTCATCTGAGTCACCAACTCGCCTTACAATTTGGCATGACGCTGCAAAGCTCAGGTAGCACGTTACCTGAGTATCTGGGTGTCAGAACATTATCTAAAAACAGCACCTGGCTGTTCAATCCTCGAGGGCACAAGTTATAATCAAGACATGGAAAAAATAAATCACAGCATCTCTCATCCTGTGGATTGGCTCTAAGACAGAGGACATCAGCAATGAAAGAGAATGCTTCTTAATGGATAAACATTGTCTTTAAAAGGAAAAATCCCCATTGTGTATATCCCCCTTTTGATCTTCCGGGGCATTCTTGTTTGTCTTTTTATTGGGTGTTCTGTGGGAATTAACTACCAATGAAACTTCTATATAAAGCTGGAATGTGAGTGCTTTGATCCATTCAGTTGAGCTTTGAAGACTTTTTCGTTCTCTCATTGTAAAATGTGCACCACACCCCTTCATTGTTGTTCTTGCCCCACTCATGTGAACAATGCAAAAGTAATTCACTCGTGACTCCTCTTTGCAGGCTTTCTGGTGTGCTTGCGAGTGAGATTTGGCTCCCAACCACATACACACACTACCTGTTTGATCCTGCTAGCCTATACGGATATAATCTTGCATATAAATATAATTGTCTCAAATGAATAGTGTTGGGCAAAGCATTAGAGGAGAGTTGCACGACCTAAAACCACACATCAAGGCTGGAAGGGGGCAAATAACAAGCTGCTCAGAAAATTGTGGCTTGTAAGAAAATGAAATCTGAGCTAGGGTCCGTTTTTCTGTTTTCCAGAATGCTATAGTCATGATCGGGACGCGGGTGGCGCTGTGGGTAAAACCTCAGCGCCTAGGACTTGCCGATCATCAGGTCGGCGGTTCGAATCCCCGCGGTGGGGTGCGCTCCCGCTGCTCGGTCCCAGCACCTGCCAACCTAGGAGTTCAAAAGCACCCCCGGGTGCAAGTAGATAAATAGGGGCCGCTTACTAGCGGGAAGGTAAACGGCGTTTCCGTGTGCTGCACTGGCTCGCCAGATGCAGCTTGTCACGCTAGCCACGTGACCCGGAAGTGTCTTCGGACAGCGCTGGCGCACAACCCTAGAGTCGGACATGACTGCCCGTACGGGCAGGGGTACCTTTACCTTTACCTTATAGTCATGATCATTTACCCCTCACTCACCTTTAAAAAGGGTCTGCTTGTGTCATGTTAAAGGTAAAGGCAAAGGGACCCCTGACCATTAGGTCCAGTCGTGGCCGACTCTGGGGTTGCGGCGCTCATCTCACTTTACTGGCCGGGGGAGCTGACATACAGCTTCCGGGTCATGTGGCCAGCATGACTAAGCCGCTTCTGGCGAACCAGAGCAGCACACGGAAACACCATTTACCTTCCCGCCGGAGCGGTACCTATTTATCTACTTGCACTTTGATGTGCTTTCGAACTGCTAGGTGGGCAGGAGCAGGGACCGAGCAACGGGAGCTCACCCCGTCGTGGGGATTCGAACCGCTGACCTTCTGATCGGCAAACCCTAGGCTCTGTGGTTTAACCCACAGCGCCACCTGTGTCCCTTTGTGTCATGTTACAAATACATAAAAACTCTAGAGCATCTGATTTCATGGAGGATTTTTTTATACTAAACTATTTGATATCGGTTTACTATTGAATTCTAATGGATTGTTGAATATTGCTTTATTTGATACGAGTTGTTTATTTTAAAGTTATTACGACTTTTTATATAGGATCTGCTTTTTACTATTAAAGTTTGATGTTATATTTTTATTTTTATGTGTGTTGGAAGCCGCCTGGAGTGGCTGGGGCAACCCAGCTACATGGGCGGGGTATAAATAAATAAAAAAATCACCAGTATCAAAGCAATGATTCTTCAACATCAGCTTTGTTGGACTGGTCATGTTGTGTGCAGGTGCCTGATGATCGTCTTCCAAAGCAACTAATTCCAAGCTGAAAAATGGAAAACGTAATGCCAGTGGTCAACAAAAGAGGTTTAAAGACTCTCTCGAGGCAAATCTTAAAAAAATCAGTATAAACACTGACAATTGGGAAACACTGGCCTGTGAACACTCCAATTGGAGAGCAGCCTTTACCAAAGGTGTCATGGGCTTTGAAGATGCTCGAACTCAGAACGCAAGGGAGAAATGTGCTAAGAGGAAGGCAAGCTTGGCAAACCCTCGCAGTGATCAACTCCCGCCCAGAAACCTATGTCCCCACTGTGGAAGGACATGTGGATCCAGAATTGGCCTCCACAGTCACTTACGGACTCACTTTTAAAACTGTGTTTATGGAAGAGAATCTTACTCAGATATGAGCAATCGCCAATGAAGAAGAAATTTAAAATTTTAAGAAATGTGCAGTAAAGAAATAGGAAGCCACAAATTCTAGACAGTAATGTAATATGGACCTCTTCAGATATTCTGTTTATTGTGCATTCATGATGACTTCTGCTGCGGATGGTATTCGGACTGACTGCCTCCATTTATCTACTGACCAGCTTCTCAGTCTAGGTGGCCTCTGCTTGCCTGTAGACCAAGGCGACCTTGAACTGGCATAGATACCTACTGTGACTGAGTTTTCACTTAGAAAATAGTCATCTTGCACCAGGATCTATAACCAAAGCCATGGAGTGTGCTGTTTCTGAAAGGGACCAGTGGCATTCAAAGACAGATCTGGGAACCACAGAATGGCCATGTAGGCACAACCTTTTGTATTCCAAGTGTCCCTATTTTCCAGGGACAGTCCCAGATTTACTGAAAGAAGAAGAAGCTGTCTAGAATTCCTTGGAGGAAGGATGATATGAAGGTAGATCAATACATGCATATATGCATACAATACTTAACTAGCTGAAACTATGACTAAAAGGTCGAAACAGAAATAGCTATTTAGAAGTCTGAAGACTGCAAAGAGCAAGCCATTTTGCTATCAATGCATCCATGGATTTTTTTAAAAAATCCATTAATGAGGAACATTGGGATATTTTCCACTGCAGGGCCTGTTTGCAACAAATCAATTACTGCAGTTTGGGTAATGAATGAATTACATTGCTTATGCATGATTTTTGTTGGGTGCTTTAATTAGCTTTGGTTTTAAACAAGCTACACTGCAAACTTCTTTAAAAACTTTATTAAGCTCTAAAACAAGTTTGGATTTTAATTATTGAATGGAACGACTTGGCGATCCCTAATTAATAGTTATTGACTAGTCTGTGGTTAAAAACTCTTGTTAAAATGTGTCACTCAGGAATCTCCCCCATCTCCCCCAAACCTCCTAGTTCCCAGGGGAAAGTTACCGTATTTGTTGCTCTATAAGCCTCACTTTTTCCCTCCTAAAAAGTAAGGGTAAATGTGTGTGCGTCTTATGGAGCGAATGCAGGCTGCGCAGCTATCACAGAAGCCAGAACAGCAAGAGGGATTGCTGCTTTCGCTGCGCAGCAATCCCTCTTGCTGTTCTGGCTTCTGAGATTCAGAATATTTTTTTTCTTGTTTTCCTCCTCCAAAAACTAGGTGCGTCTTGTGGTCTGGTGCATCTTATAGAGCGAAAAATACGGTGCTTCCCCTTCTAGCACTTATCATAGATTCATAGAGTCTAACCCCCTGCAATGAAGGAATCTCAACTGGATCATACAACAGCATCTACCCAAGAGTTGCTGTCTGGATGACAGGCTACTACTTGCGTAGGAGTCAAAACCAAAACTATGCAAGTCAAAATGAACAATGGGAGGGAGCTCTAAATACGCAAGAGAATCTTACCTTTTGTTTAATACAACACAGGGCTGGAATTAAAACTGAGGATCAAAGAAACATTGTCTTGCTTTGTGCGAATAAAAAGCCAGATTTAAGGGTGGCGTTTGTGTAAAGACACATCACTTTACCGTATTCATCTCTTGCAGATTGAATATCTCGGTTAATCAAAATTTATGATCCACTGAGTGATATTTAAAGGACCCAGTGGTGCATTTAATAACTAAACATATTTCCTAATTAGTGCTCGTTTCTTCTCTTAAGAAAAGTTAGATATGAAGAGGGGATGCTGTTGTCTTACAAGAAGTTCTCTGCTGCCACAAGAAGTTCAATGCATATTTACCCCGGCGGTTTCTGTCGGTTGAATTCCAGATTATTATTTTTTACCTGATGGAAGACAGACAAAATTGTATAGTTCATTATCCTCAATAGGCTGTAGATCGGTGTTCTAATTTTTAAGGACCTTTAACTACAACCCACAATGGGTAATTTGGGCAGCTGGAGTTGCCATGAAGAGCCAAGGAATACTCTTTCTACTGCTGGAGCATTAATTCCTTTGCAGCTAGTCATCCTATCACAATCTTTCCTTTTAAAAAAAGAAAAGAAAAACACCTTGCCAAACAAACAACAGGAAGATGGTTGCAGGAACGATTGTTGAAGCCCCCTTGATTCCTTTAGGACAGTGATGGCCAAACTTGGCCCTCCAACTGCTTTGGGACTACAATTCCCATCATCCCCGACCACTGGTCCTGTTAGCTATAGATGATGGGAGTTGTAGTCCCAAAACAGCAGGAGGTCCTAGTTTGGCCATCACTGCTTTAGGAGGAAGCACAATATATCATGCTGGTACCAAGTTAATGGGTGCAGCTGTATACCATTGACCATAGTTATTTGAAGACCGCTTTCTCTGACCTGTAACCCTGAATGGTTGGACCAATCAGCTGAACAGTAGTCGTTGTTGGCATCCGTCCATCTCAGGAGACAATGGAGGAGTGTGCCTTTGGGAGTGAAGTCAAATTATGAATGAGATCGTGGTTATTAAGCAGTAATGATTTGTTTGTACCTGTCTTCCCAGTGGCAATTAACTTTAATCACAGGAATGTTTTCACGAACTAAACCCAAAAGGAAACGGGAACCATTCATCATACCCCCCTGTGGCTTCCCGATACAATTTCTGTTTTCACAACTGCTGTAAGAGTAGATTAAAAATGATTCATTAAACAGATTTTGGCACTGCTGAAAGTCATTTTATGTTTACTCATAACTTAGGGACCGCAGTGGAGTAACATGACTAAGGTGTACCTTAAAGGCATTAAAAAAACACCACCACCCTGAATTCTGTATCCATCATTTTTAGGGTGGGAGGGAGAAATCATCACAATATAAAGACTAATCTAAATAACTTGTTATAAAACAGGGCCCATCAGTGTGGGAATAGAGCTCAAGAAATGCTATAGACTTTGAAATGATTGTCTTTCTTCTTCCAAAGATGCTAACACTGAACATCTCTTCCTCCACCACTGCTTTTCCATGCGCATTATGTTTATTGCAAGAACTGGTTTATGACATCGTTGTCTCTTTTATAGTGAAAGGAACATCACAGCAGCAAGTTACAGGTCTTGGAAGGGATCTTGTAGCAGTTGCAAAGTTTCTCTTCAGCCATTAAAGTAATGCCAGCTTTCTGCATATGTCTTCGCGGATGATCTAGTGATTAGACAAAGTGGAATGATAGCTGTATGCTTTTTTAAATAATCACCTCTGGGAACTTACTCCCAGGTGCCTTAAAAATATATTGGTTCACATCTGCTGTAAATGAAATCCATCTACTCAAATGAGACAATCTATCCCAGTTTGTCACATTAAAAAAAGAAGAAGAAGAGTACAGGGTAAAATTGCTGCTTGGGGTTAGCAAAGCAACATTGGCATTGTGAATTCCTGGGGCTTAATCCAGGCATAGGCAAACTCTGGCCCTCCAGATGTTTGGGACTACAATCCCCATCATCCCTAGCTAACAGGTATGGGATGATGGGAATTGTAGTCCCAAACATCTGGAGGGCCGGACTTTGCCTATGCCAGGTTTAATCTATGACTTAATCTACTACAAACAAGGCTACCTGAGCAATTCAAATAGTCCCATAAGGTGACCATATTTGTAGAGGGGCAAAGGGAGAGGACTCAAGCTAGTGTATCAAGATATAGGGAACTGCAAGTCAGACCACTGGTTACTGCAGCTCTGCATAGTCCATGTCTACACTGACTGAAAGCTGCTCTCCAAAGTTCAGACCAGGGTCTCTCTAGATGCCAAAGATGAGACCTGCTGCCTTTTGCATGCAAACCATGCAGCTTTCTTCATTATAATTTAGAGAAGGTGGAGAGTTGCTTTGTTGTTGCCATTGGGGAACGATTGGTAGTCATAAATCCTTGAGATCACCAAAAGGTCTATCAGTAGGTGCTGATCTACCTTCTGCCCGTACTTGTGCACTATAGGATCATGGAGGGAGCAAAGAATGGCTTTTCCACACCATGACTCCTCACCAGCCTGACCCATCTCTGCCTCTTGGCCTCCCTCCTCCCACTCTCCTGCATCAGCTTCTGCCTCTGTTTCTGGACTGCTTTCCGCCACAGACTCGCCCCACTCACTAAGCTCAGCTTCCGATACTTCCTCTTTCCAGTCTACCTCTTACCACTCACCATCATCCCACCACCAGGCCCTGGCCTCTGAGCCTTCTTCCCTTGGTGGTTCTCCAGCTGATTTCTCCTATCATTCCTCTGCGTTCAACCAGCCCATGACAGCAATTTACAGACCCATGGGGGGATTCACGGCTAGGAAGCACAAGTAGGGAGATTGCTATTGTTCTCATGTCTTGCTCGCAGGCTTCCCAAAAGCATCTGATGGGACTTCAGACCAGGATGAGCCTTTGGTCTGATCAGTCAGGGCTCTGCTTATGTTCTTAAGAACTTGTCATTTGGGAAGGCCCAAAGTCAAGCAGGATCTGCATCTAACATGCGGCGGAGTGGCCCTCCTTAAATATGCATTGATTTTTTAAAAATAGAAATTACTCAAGAGAAAATTATATTTGCATTTAGATGCCTCATTATTTCTCTTTGTACCTCCTGCACCATGGTGTCCATTTCCAGAGCTGATTATGTATTGTGGCAGAAGAAAGCACGATGCGTTTCTGGCTTTCGTAAAAATACGAGTGGGACGTGTCGTGTATTATGATTCTTTACACGCTATAATTCCTGTAAATTCTATGGCAAAAAAAGAGATAACATCTGTGGCCGATGCTGTGGTTTTATGCCAGTTCAAGTAGTCATCCTTATCTAGAATGCAGACTTGACAAGCACACTCAGCCCCAGATTGCCAGGGTTTTAGCACCCCTGTTCTTCCAAAATCTAACTGATCCGTGGAGTCTTTGGGTCAACACCTTAGTCATCCTCATCAGAAACAAAATGCAGCCTAAGTCCCCCACCTCTCAGCTGTCAACATCTAAATTGTAAACTTAGATGTTTACAATCTGTCTTTTTTGCTTATGCTATTCTGGGGGGGGGGGGAAATGCCATTTATGACACTATATAAATAAATTGTGGTAGTGGATATAACAGTTGCTTTGTATGGCAAGTGAAATGGAATTTTCTCCACCTTAAAATGAACTGACCTGTCCTTATACTAGATGTAGTGCGAACATTTCGCTGTTCATATTCTTTAAATGCCTGTATCATTTGCTCTGCATTATCCGTTTGGTGCTTGGTCCTCATTATTCAGAATGCTGCTGTTGATCTGACTGCCCATCTATAGGCTCTAAAAGTCTACTGAGCCAAAAAGCTGTTATTGTTACGCTACTGAGAGGCGAGGAGAGGAAATAATGGATGCTCTCTATATCTATATGCACAAATAGGTAAAGTGGATGCGCTCGCATAGACAATGGGACCGATTTTCATAACGGTATTGAACAAACATGGTGCGCCAGTTCCTGTGATTAATCACATGCAGAAGCCAAGGAGACTCAAGTATTAAGCCGCAAGAAGATGATGAAGGGGTTTGCTTTGAGATGGTGACCTCCATTCTTGTGTCATTCCTCACCTCAGGCACTGAACTTGTTATATCTCACAGGCTGAGCAAGGTCAGGCCTGGTCAGGCTAAACCTTTAAGTAGGAAACTTCTAAGGAAAGGATTGGTGTTCTGGGAAGTCGAGTTGGTGACAGTGCGGGTGACATTATTTCCTCTGAGTTAGTACTGAAGGAACCCCTTAGCATGGTGCTGAGGCCCCATGCTTCTGTCCGTCTAACTGGACATTATATTATCCTCATCACTGTAAGATATCTTACAGAGAGAACCTTTTAGGTGAGTTATTAGGCCAAGGCACCGGGCACTCATGATCCTGTAGCAATTTTCATCGGAGTGCAGCTATTAGTCATAAGAGTCCTACCACAGCTCTATTGAATCAGTTGCCTCGTGGTAGCCAGTCTGGCATTCTGGACAGAAGGGATGTGGGTGGCAATGTGGTTTAAACCACTGAGCCTCTTGGGCTTGCCGATCAGAAGGTCAGCAGTTTGAATTGACGTGACGGGGTGAGTTTCTGTTGCTCTGTCCCAGCTCCTGCCAACCTAGCAGTTTGAAAGCACACCAGGGCAAGTAGATAAATAGGTACCGCTGCGGCGGGAAGGTAAACAACATTTCTGTATGCTCTGGCTTCTGTCACAGTGTCCTGTCGCACCAGAAGTGGTTTTGTCATGCTGGCCACATGACCCGGAAAGCTGTCTGTGGACAAACACTGGCTCCCTCAGCCTGAAAGCGAGATGAGTGCCGCAACCCCATAGTCGCCTTTGACCGGACGTAACCGCCCAGGGTCCTTACCTTTACCTTTTACCTTTTTTGACTGGATAGAGCGGGGAAAATCAGATTAAATCCATGCTCAGGCATGAAAATGGCTAGATGGCTTTGACCATGTCACCATTCTTCATTGCACATGTTTTATGGTGTTAACTACCATGAAACAGTAAACGCAGTAAGGCTGCGGTCCACATCCTTCTTCAATATAAAGCAGCCCGGGTATTTAGATATTTGGGAGAGGCCCATCTCTATGGATGCTTGAAGTGGCCTTCTCAGTGGCTGCACCCAGGCTTGAGGAATCTCTCTGGGAATTCCTCTTTGGGAATCTCTTTCTAGAGAGGCCTCTCCAGGGATAAAGACTTTGTAAAGTTGGGCAAGATTATGGCCTGTTGGGTTGGTTGCTTTTCCTTCCACTGACATATGCTTCTGTTTTTGCTGCTGCTTTTATCTTTCACTTTTGACTTCCTCTTGTTTTTTATCTGATCATCTTTATAGGCTTCTTTATATTTGTTTTTATTAGGCTGTATCTTAGTTAGTGTTGCTGCATTTTTGTTAGTTTTGCCAGCTGCGTCAGACTCACCTTGTGTGGAAAGACAGGATTAATTTTAAAAACAATTATAGCCCTATCAAAGTTAGTTTGGGCACCATTGATTCCTGCTGATATCCGTGGAGCTGGTTTGTACCCAATAGTCTTGAGAGCTGGAAGTGACTTTCAACTATGGGGACAGATTTGTGTTACCATCAAGGGCGTAGCGGGGAGCCGATACCTGAGATCATTCTCTAACTTACTCTAAGCTGCCAGTAGGGTCGTACCTTGGAAGTCGAACAGAATCCTTTCCGGAAGTCCTTTCGACTTAAAAAAAGTTTGGAAACCAAAGTATGGCTTCTGATTGGCTGCAGGAAGGTTCTGCAGCCAATTGGAAGCCCAGCCAGACGTTCAGCTACCAAAAATAGTTTGCAAACCAGAACAGTCACTTCCGGGAGCCAAATTGTTCAAGAACTAAGCTGTTCGAAAACCAAGGTATGACTGTATAGACTTCCTTACCTGTGTCTCAGGTTTGTGGCCAATGCTGGTACAATATTACAGTACAATGCTTTTTTTTCTTGGTTAACATTCTGGGGACACTCTCCTAGGACCACAGTGGAACTTGCCTCTGAGTGCAAATTAGTTAAATGTCAGTAATTTTAAAAATATAATATGGGTGCAGTATTATTGCCATTTTGCTTTGTTTTCCTCATTCTATACTTGCTGGAAAATATTACTCGAGGTTTCTCTGTCTTTTCCTTCTGCTCCGGTATGGTTATCTACAAAACTTCCCCTTTTAATCTTTGGAGATGTAGTCAGGACTATCCTAATACATTTGGCTCCCATGTAGAGATGAGCAATGGGCTTGACTGGCCTAAAGATCTCATGCAGCTCTGTGTTCTTCATAACCCATAGTTCCACCCTCAGAAATTACAAGCTGTGCTGTTGCTTATTTGTACAATATTTCAGAGTGACCCACTTTTGTTGTCATGGGCTTGGAAGGATCTCCATGCTGAGGAATTTGAAGACTAAGAGTGGACATTTGTCATAGAAAATGAATCTCCTTCTGGACGCCGGAAAGCTTTTGCTACCAGCAATATTAACATGAAGCAATATGCAAGTCCAATGCCTACACAGGGTGATGTCAAGTTAAAATTCAAGCCTCTGTCTAAGAAAAGTGATATCTGCTACCTTTCAGTTCTCATTATCATGTATTTTCCTGAGGGAAGGGAAAGCAACTGATGAAGACATGCAAAGCCTGGCAAGTCTGATGAGTACGAAGCAAGCAGATAGCGGAAATTTAGATGATTTTGAAGAAGATAATGATGAAGAAAACAGAGTGAACCAGGAAGAAAAGGCTGCAAAAATTACACTGCTTACCAACAAGTTTAATTTTTTGGATGAAGATGATCAATTCCAGATCAAATCCATGTGTAGATCCTGATGCAACACAGCTGAATCCCTTTGGAGACCTTGATATGGATGGTATAGAACTTTTGTATATTTTTATTGCTTATGATCTTAGAGTGGCATTGGAAAGCTCAGGGTCTCCTGCTTCTCATTTGCTGTAAGTGTCTGGGACTGTATGTGTATTGATAATGAACTGCCCTGAGACCCCGGGGTACAGGGAGGAATGAATATGAATTCAACAAATGAATAAATAAAATGGCATGCTGAAATTTCTTACTCAAGTCCAGCCTTTGTCAACACACGGGTCTTTGCGCTACACCAAAGATGACTTGCTACTGTCTTCACGTTAACCGATTGCGGCGTGAGAATCTGTCAAGTAGGGTCTAGCCATGCTTGAAAGCGTAGCTGTTTGCAAGTAATAATTTAAGGACCTGGGAGAGTGTATAAACTTCAGAATGGATGGGGGAAGGCTGATTGGTACTTATCCAATGTCTTATGGAGACAAGCTCCTCACTGTGTCAGAGTATGTGGCTTTGCATTTTAAATGCAACTGCTTCACCTAGCAGCTTAGTTCCGAATTTTTCAACTGAGCACTAATCTCTTGACACCATTCATCAGTTCTCAACAGCTGAACGAATGACGAGAACAACAAAGAGACACCAACCAATCTAGAATGGCAGAATGGGCACACATGGAGGTCTACTGTGTAGACATGGCATACTTTGGATTTTCTAAAAGCTTTCCACAAACTCCAAGGCTCCTAAATAAACCTATCAGTCTTGGAAAGCAAAGCCTAGTTTTCTTACAAATGGGTAACTGGTTAAAAAGGGGGGGGGGACCCTGTGAAGGTAGAAATAAATTGACAGTTTTCATAATGAGTACAAAACCCCCAATGATCCATTTTGTGAGAATATTTTAATTATTTGTGAACTGGAGATGAAACCATTTCATGGCATGATGCATATTTGCAGATGACACTAAATTATGTCAGGATTGTTAAATCTGAAGGAAATAAGAATGGCTCCAAAGCAATCTCACACAAAAAAGGACATCATAGAATGACAGGGAGGATTTAGCACAGGTACAAAGGGACGCGGGTGGTGCTGTGGGTTAAACCACAGAGCCTAGGACTTGCCGATCAGAAGGTTGGCGGTTCGAATCCCTGCGACGGGGTGAGCTCCCGTTGTTCGGTCCCTGCTCCTGCCAACCTAGCAGTTCAAAAGCACTCAAAGAGCAAGTAGATAAATAGGTACTGCTCCGGTGGGAAGGTAAACGGCATTTCAGTGTGCTGCTCTGGTTCGCCAGTCATGCTGGCCATATGTCCTGGAAGCTGTACGCTGGCTCCCTCGGCCAATAAAGCGAGATGAGCGCCGCAACCCCAGAGTCGGTCACGACTGGACCTAATGGTCAGGGGTCCCTTTACCTTTACAAAGGTATTAGGACAAAAGTTGAAAGAATTTGTGGGTTTCATTTCAATCTCCATATCTAAATCTGTGCTCTATCACCGGGGATGCTTAAGAATCACAATTTCACCTGCTGTTTCAAACACCACTACCTAGACAACTTATCATTTTTCATCATACAATCATCCTGTTCTCTTGGACTTGGAGAACTTCCTGCTTTGCCCCCCATGTCCCAGAACAACATGCATGGCAACCCTCTTGGAACATGACCCCAAACACATGGCACAATGGTAGGAAAAGGGCAAAACAGTGTTGCTACAGCAGAAAGTGATGAGCATATCTTGGCAGATTTTCAACAAGTTTCAAAATCTGTTGCCTTATTCATCCCATTTTTCTTCACATATGCAAACGCATGGATTGCAAGTTTTCAATAATACAAAGCATATTTTGTCAAAAGGTTTCGTTTCCCATAATTGCTCCAACAAGAGAAATGTAGGTTCTAATGTTGATTTTATAGGTTAGAAACAGAGAAACTTCATCCCTCTAATGGCAAGGAAGATCCTTTGCTGAGTGAAAATTGTCTGAATCCATCTCTATCAATCTATTCCTACACACCAAATCCACAAAAACTAGGACAAAACCCCTAATAAAATATTTCTGACTAAGAAACACCTGAAGACTGGTGCTGTTTGTGTCCTTGAGAGTAAGTACACTGAGTTCAGGTGGACTTACTCAGTGATGACTAGCAAATGCTTTTATTTGTTTAGCTCTAAGCCGTAACCAAACAGAAAGAACACTCAGAATTGAGCCACAAATGTAGCTCTTAATTCCCCGGTTGCCAGTGTAAATATAAAAAAAACCCCACGTCACTTAGTTTTCATTATCAAAAAGCATACAAACTCACTAGGTGTGTCACCAAATTCTTTCAACTAAACTCTGATAATTTCTTTTCCATGGGAATCTTTATAAAATCCACACTCAGTAATATAATGGTCAATATCCGCAAAAGGTTTACAAAAGTTACTAGTAAGAATCAGCTGTATTGCATCCTTAGCAATATTACTTGTCTTCAGAACTATTTGCAAAATATGGTTTGCACAACCTTATTTCATCACTGATTCACAGTGACTTTTTTTTAAAAAAATAATACAGTTGTACCTTGGTTTTTGAACAGAATGCGTTCCGGAAGTCCATTCGACTTCCGGAGCGTTTGGAAACCAAGGCGTGGCTTCTGATTGGCTGCAGGAGTGTCCTGCAGCCAATCGGAAGCCACAGAAGTCGTGCCGGACGTTCGGTTTCTGAGGCAAAGTTTGCAAACCGGAACACCTATTTCCAGGTTTACGACGTTCAAGTTCTAAGTTATTTGTGAACTAAGCTGTTTGAAAACCAAGGTACGACTGTAGTGACACCAAAAATAGTCAGCTGAAATTTCTGCACTACTCCCTTCAGTTTAAATTATTTCCCCCCTTGACGAGGGAAGAACAGCAAGTCCAAAGGTTGCAGTGGAGGTTTATTCTGATGTTACAGATCATAGGGAGAGACTAAAGTAGCTCATTGACATTTACATGAAGGTCCCATTACATCACCAGAGTGAACTCAGTGAGCCAAATGTAACTCTGGGGGGACATAACAATAACATCAGTAGCAATTAGAACTGACATGAACTTCTATCGTGAACTTCAGCCTTAACTTACTTCGCTGTCAAGCCATCACATGAAAAGAGAGCATGGAGGAACTCGTCAATCCTAACCACATTTACGAAGACATCAGACCCAAGTAACATGACCTGACTCTGCTAAAAAAATAAATAATCAGATGATGTTGCTCACTTGATAGCTATGTGAATGACTGGCATAATAACCTAAGCACTAGGCTTTGGGGTTGGTCTGTAGCAAGCAAGAGATCAACCCAATGAATTTTTCTCATTCTATTATGTTTTGGGGGGACCCGGGTGGCGCTGTGGGTTAAACCACAGAGCCTAGGACTTGCTGATCAGAAGGTCGGCGGTTCGAATCCCCGTGACGGGGTGAGCTTCCGTTGTTCGGTCCCAGCTCCTGCCAACCTAGCAGTTCAAAAGCACGTCAAAGTGCAAATAGGTACCGCTCCGGCGGGAAGGTAAACGGCGTTTCCGTGCGCTGCTCTGGTTCGCCAGAAGCGGCTTAGTCATGCTGGCCACATGACCCGGAAGCTGTACGCCGGCTCCCTCGGCCAATAAAGCGAGATGAGCGCCGCAACCCCAGAGTCGGTCACGACTGGACCTAATGGTCAGGGGTCCCTTTACCCTTTACCTTTATTCCCCTCACAGATCTACTGTCCCCAGAGCAGTTTAGCAACCGATCCCACTTTCCAAAGAACTCTGAGAATGGATAGTTCAGTCGGTTAGAGCATGGTGCAGATAAGAACAAGGTTGCAGGTTCGATCAGCTACATATCCCTGAAGTGCAAGGGATTGGACTCAACGGACCCTTCCAACTTTAAAATTCTGTGATTCTATGATTCTATGAATGGTAGCTCTCTGGGAGGAAATGAGGTCTCCCAGCAGTGCCAGATTTAGGGTGTGGCAGGCCGTTGCCTCGAACAGGGCACTGAACTGAAGGGGCTCTGAACCAAGAAGATCCATAATAGAGAAGACCAAATTTTGGGCCCATGCAGGGCAACATTTTACGAAAGATTACTAAAGTCTACCCCTGCCCCCAGAGCCAACCCAACTTCAAATAGAGGACCACCCTCTGTAAAGTGAGATACATGGGTCATGGCAATTGTGCTAGCTGCACTGGATTCTTAAAGACACAGACATTTTATCCTGAGGCCTTTATTTACAACGCTATATGCATTTTTTAAAAAAGTGCACATTAAATACAAAGACACATTTAGCGTCTCATCTAGTTTAGCCCTCTAACTACTTCAAAGAGCTTCTTTCTGCAATGATCTGGGGTGGCTTTTTATTAAATTTCAACTTCTCTGGACAAAACTGTGCCTTTGCTTCAGTATCTTTTTTCTTTCTTTTTTTTAACCCCACCATTTACTGAGGTTTGGTAATATGCACATTGATTTAAATTTAATTGAGCAATTAAAAGTCTGCTGATTACACTAAATAATTAGTTGGCAGACCTAATCCAAACTGCAGATTATTTCCCCTTTAACGTGTTGCATATACATTAGTTGCACTCAACAGAACCATTTAAAAAGCTATAGCCACCTGTTCCCAAGCTTCATGGGACATCTCTTGTTTTTTAACCCCCACACAGTGGCCTCAGTCTAACAGCACAATCCGATACAGTGGTACCTCGGGTTAAGAACTTAATTCGTTCCGGAGGCCCATTCTTAACCTGAAACTGTTCTTAACCTGAGGTACCACTTTAGCTAATGGGGCCTCCCGCTGCCGCAGCGCCGCCACTACGCAATTTCTGTTCTCATCCTGAAACAAAGTTCTTAAACTGAGGTACTATTTTTGGGTTAGCGGAGTCTGTAACTTGAAGCATCTGTAACCTGAAGCGTCTGTAACCCGAGGTACCACTGTACACGTAGAGACAAAAGTAAGCTCCATGGAGTTCAATGGTCATTTTAAACAGCTATGTGGGTCCATTTTTTATCCGTTTTGCTACGATTTTTCCTACAGGGTGCGATAAAAAGCAATGGCGAGATAGCAAACAGAATATGGAAGGGTGTTAAATTAAAATAGGGTTTTTTATATATATAAAAAAACAGCAATTAGCTTGGCTTTGCCTGTAAGAACTGAGGAGTAGGAAGATCAAAGACGAGTCCCTCAACATTCTGCGACGGCCTCTCAACCTTCAAACTTCCCAACCCCTTTGAACATGAAAGCTTGTGTGTTTGGCTTGCCAACATATGGAAGCACTCGATGATGGTCAGTCCCAGTGTGTGTCCCCTACTGTGAACAAAGGCAAAGGAAATTGGATGCACAAGTGCACACCTGCTTATAAAATATTACCTGAAAGTCCCATCAAAGATATGGTTGGAGGAAAGGGAGAAGCGATTTCCTTATGGCCGCTGCTATTATCTTTGTGTTTCCCTGTGACGGTTGCTACAGACCCTCCAGGTGTACCTATTTTTCAGGGTCGTCCCTAATTTAGAGAAGCCGTCCCAGTTTCTGATTTTATCCCTTTTCCTTAGGACATCCCTATTTTCATCAGAGGAATTTTGGAGAGTATGGAGTTATGCGGCCCCCGAGCCAAGGAGATAAGTAACTGTCCCCCTTTTCCTCAAGACGTTCCTATTTTCATTGGAGAAATGTTAGTGGGTGTGGTAGGCTGTCCCTATTTTCATTGGAGAAATGTTGGAGGGTATGATAGATAGATAATACTTTATTCGGCTATAAGCCCACAAGGTAAAACCAATCAATAAATAAAATAGCATAGGAGGGTATGGAGTTATCCGACCCCTGAGCCATCTGAAGGCAATCCTGTATAGGGAAGGGTTTTTTTAAAAAAAATGTTTAATATTTTATTATGTTTTTATATATGTTGGAATCCGCCCAGAGTGGCTGGGGCAACCCAGTCAGATGTGTGGAGTATAAATAGTAAAATTATCCTTATGGAATGGGACATCCCTATTTCCATGTTGGATAAATATTGGAGGGTGTGTTGCTCTAAGGCTCTCAGATTTGATGCTTTAGTGGGATGTCAAAGAAATAAACAGCTATCTGACTTTTAGAAGACATCTGAAGGCAGCCCTGTTTAGGGAAGTTTTTAATATTTGGTGAATTATTGTATTTTAATCTTTTGTTGGAAGCCGCCCAGAGTGGCTGGGGAAACCCAGCCAGATAGGCGGGGTATAAATAAGTTGTTGTACGTTTCAGTTGAAGGACACATTATGTTAAGTTGTGGGTGAACATATCAGACGACACTGCGATTCTTCAAACAGCTCTTGTTTATTCACAGACCAGAACAGAAGTGAACTGAAGGATTCAGCCAGCCTGCTTATATAGAGCTCCACTACAACGCAACAGTAACCACTTTCTGTAACTATCCAATCACTGAACATCACTTTCAATTCCTTATTTGCATATGTGGACCTGAGTGAAAGCTATCCACAGTATCCTCCTGCTGGCCCAGGGTGAGAACTTCAGTACATAACACATTAATTCAGGAGTAATCTGTCAGGGGGCAGAGTGGTGGGTAAGATCTGACCCAAAAATGGGTAGTTTGCAGGATTGTTTAGATAGTGAACTGTGCTATACACTTCTATCTCGCTTTCACACCCATGCCACTAGGGTTGCCATATTTGAAATGTAAAAACCAGGACACCCCGAACATTGTTGAGCTTTGGGGGGCAGGCAGAGGCCGTGGGACCCTGGCAGCTGCCCAAGAATGCCGGTCTTGCTTCCTATTTTCTTGTGATGTCCTAAAATGATGCAGCATGCTTACTTTATATGGAACATGTTAAGGCAAATAAATATCTTGTCAGCATACAAAGTGAATAGGATAATAGCCTCAGGCTGGCTCAGGTGACCAAACCTAATTTTCTTCCAGCCTCAGGTGATTTATGACAGATTTCCACCAGCATTTCTTTTGAGCTTTTCTCTCTTTTGTATAATTCACCTTGTTCAGACTACAGTAAGCCCATGTCTGGAAGCCTTAAAAAAAGGGGGGGGGAGACATTTATGATAATCAGAATTTCCAGGTGGGAACTATTCAATGACCTGAACAGGTTAACAAGTCTATCCATACTTTATATTAGAAGTAGTTGACATACCCAAGAATATGCGACTCTCTCTAAATGTTGCACCTCCTCCTCCTCTATATTTTTCCTGGCCTGTGTTCCTCCATTGTGTCGCTGCTGGAGAGGCTTTCTGGTCCTCCAGAAACATGTCAAGCTGCATCTTTGGTGGTTGTGTTCTTGGAAAAAGCAGGCAAGATCTCCCGGGTGATGCAGATGCCACTAGGCAGTTGAATGGGCATGCATACTCCATCTGCTTCCCTCCCACCCACCGCCTCCATGTGGCCCTGAACACTGGCAACTCACGCTATGCCACTGGGTAAATGATGTGCAGTACTGAGGTAGGTGGACCAAAGATCTATCTCAGCATAAGGCAGCTTCCTCCATTCCTAAGCTGGAACACAGACCTGGCTCCTTACCATCCTGCTCCCTTTGCAGAAGTGCCACAAATGTCCATTGTCTATGCCACTTATTGCAAAATGCAAATGGTTGGAGACCCATAGCCTCTGTATTACTGCAGAATGGCTCATGGCCCTTCCTTGCATGGTCTTGACACATGAAGCCAACAAGAATTAAACTAAATTTACGTATTGCAGCTGGTGCAAAAATAAACAAGTCCTTGCATAATTTTTGCTTGAAAAGAGAGTGTGCTCTGCTAACCTAAGGCAGAGCTGTGCCTTAAATCACAGTCTTGGATTCAGTCAAACCACAGGCAGATTATATATTATATAATTTTGAAAAGCTGGTTAGGGCACGGTATAAAGAAGGAGGAAAAGAAAAGCTGTAAGGACATTTCTATTTGTCTGTAGATCCCCAGACAGAGCCTCGAGAACACCATATTCTTAGAAGAAAGCTTTCATTTTACTGTACATCACTGGAAAATTAACAGGCGTCCTTTGTTCTCTTCCATAATTCATATTCTTTGTTTTAAATATTGGATTGTGCTGATAAATTAAATGGAGAGAGTGTTTTAACACACAATTCTGGGACCCTTTTTTGCTGTGGCTTTCTTCATTTTCCCTGTGGCTCGTTCAGAAGTAGTAATAACATTAACATTGCTAATCAAAGAAATCTTGATTTCTTAATTATGCATTGCAAGGGCAGGCAACTCCAGCTGCTCCATTCCAGGTTTGGATAGAGAAAATCCTTCCAAAGGATTCGCTGCCCTGGAGCCTGAACAGAGGCTATGGCTGAGGTGGGAAGCTGAGAAAAACCGTGCCAAAAAGCTGTTCACAGATGCAATGGAAGAGGAGCCAAGGTTAGAGCCAAGAGATGTATCTGGACATAATGCAGGGGGCAAGACTGGGATGGAGACCAGGATAACAAGAAGGAAGTGGTCAGAATAGATGCAGTGAAGAGGCAAGAAGCAGCAGAGTGTGTTTATGGAAGTAAGGAATAAGAGCAACAAACACTGAGAAACATGGTTGCTCAGGCAACGGTTGGAACAACCTGGAAATATAATGGGAACTCAAGGTTAGTAGGAGCCAATGAATGAGGTAGCTAAGAGGGAAGAGAGACTTATGAAGTTGAGTTAAACCAGGCCAAACTCTTTGTCCTTGAAGGTCAATATCATCTACTCTGACTGGCAGTCGGACTTCTCCAGGTTCTTAGCCAGAGGTATTTCATATCACCCCCTGCCTGAGCTTTTTAAGTCTAGGTGCCAAGGTGTGGACCTGGGATCTTCTGCACATAAAGCATGTGATCGAACCCAGAGCTAGGGCCCTTTTCCATAGCCATGGCTTTTTCTGCAGACCTCCTTCCAAGCTGAGAATGCGCTGGAAGGGTGGTAACAATGCTCACCATCTCCAGCGTTGTCTACTCGACAGGTGAATGGAAACATAAATAGACCAGAAGCTTTTGCGTGACCAGGTGGTGACAGCCTCAGCCCCCAGGGATCATAAGCAAGGAATAAAGACTCTGACAACGTTATATGGAATTAAAATTAGGCCACAACTTTATTAAACTTCTGAATGTAGGAAGACCTTGGCTTAGGCCTTGGGCGTGTATCCCTCCCAGCCCCCCAGCCAGGGGAAAGGGGGCTCATCAGGGTAAATGGGATATGGGGGTGCCCTGCGAGACGTAAGTGTAGCAGGTAGGGTAGTTCACTGACAACCTTTCAGTGTATGGCCAGTGACACCCATATATATAACCCTTTTAAGAGGGGAACCCTGGAATCGCTGCCGCAGGGGGGTGAGTCACCACTTCACACACACACACACACACACACACACACCACATAGGGAAGAAAAGACTAAAGGATTCCACACAAGGCCATAACCGCCAAAGCTGTGACGAATTGCTACAGGGAAGACAAAACCTGCCAATGTAGGAAAATTTCTTCCCTGTCCTTCAACAGCAACCAGTCAAAGACCGTAGCAGTGCCCGCTAAACAGGAAGAAAAAGTTAACCTGCAGACTGTTATGATATAGTTCCATTCCACCTTAAAAGGGACAGGCATGACTGTTGTGTGTCACATGCCTGTTTACTTCCAGCACAAGTCTGCTGGGAACTTCCATTTTGTATATTGCTTTTGCTATTGCTGTTTTGCTGGACACGAAGGGAAGCAGACATGTTTTTCCTTTGTTCCTGAACTATGCTGAATAAATGCTTGTAACTAATGCTTACACGTGTCTCTGTCCGCCACTTCCATTGTGAGGATTTATCCACTCTGCTGATAAGAGCGTGCACAGCTTCTAAATGTATCAGAGGCTCGTGTCGCTGATTGATGCTGTTTCCGGGAACCGGAGATCACAGAGCTGCCTGCAGGTGGCTGGAACTAGCTGGGGGCCTGCCAAATGCCCCCGTCTCCCCGCCAGCATCCCAACACAAACAAGAAACATTAAACAAAGGGAGGGTAGGGAGGGTGAATTTCCAGAGCCGACTGCCTGGCTATTGTCGGCTCCACCCTCTACAGTGGTATCTCGGGTTACATATGCTTCAGGTTACATACGCTTCAGGTTACAGACTCCGCTAACCCAGAAATAGTACCTCGGGTTAAGAACTTTGCTTCAGGATGAGAACAGAAATCGAGCTCCGGCGGCGCGGCGGCAGCAGGAGGTCCCATTAGCTAAAGTGGTGCTTCAGGTTAAGAACAGTTTCAGGTTAAGAACAGATCTCCGGAACGAATTAAGTACTTAACCCGAGGTACCACTCTATTTATAAATGGGGCTGGCCCCACGCAGCTGCTGGGTGACCTTGGGCCAGTCACACTTCTTTGAAGTCTCTCAGCCCCACAGAGTGTTTGTTGTGGGGGAGGAAGGGAAAGGAGAATGTTAGCCGCTTTGAGACTCCTTAAAGGGAGTGAAAGGCGGGATATCAAATCTTCTTCTTCTTCTTCTTCTTCTTCTTCTTCTTCTTCTTCTTCTTC
>JAXCMG010000117.1:1211362-1240624 GCA_034642415.1 Podarcis siculus
TCTTCTTCTTCTTCTTCTTCTTCTTCTTCTTCTTCTTCTTCTTCTTCTTCTTCTTCTTCTTCTTCTTCTTCTTCCCAGCAAGAAACTTGATTACTGAGGCTGGGTGTGAACCTCCAAAAATTAACACTGACAGGCAGGCCAGCCCCAGTTTGCCAGTAAGCTCCCTGGAAACTGTAGCACCACACGCGATCCCGCAAAGGGCACCCACAATGTACAGTGCAAGTGCTCTTTCTATTAGGAATTCCAGCTCCAGAAATACCAAAGGAGCAGAAAAGACTGTCCATGTACACTACGACAGCCGCAAGGATGTTATTAGCCCAAAGATGGAAGGAAGATAAAATACCTACAAGAGAAGAATGGCTGATAAAGATGATGGACTATGCCGAAATGGCAAAAATGACTGGGAAGATCAGAGATCAAGAGGACATTAAATTTAATAAAGAATTGGGGGGGGGGGTGTTATGGGTTACTTAAAAGAACACTGTAAACAATTAAAAACACTGGCAGGGTTTTAAAAAACACTTGCAATGTAACAAGAACTATGATGAGAATTGAGTTTTAAGAAAATATGGAGAACATTATATGATGCAGTTGGAAAAGAATAACTATGGAAACCACGGAGGGAAGTCCAGGGATTCAGAGAATCCTACATGCATATGAATATGACTTATTTGTGATCCTAATTGTTAAATTTAAAAATGAATTTAAAATATTTTTTTAAAAAAGAAAATATAAATAGACAATAAAAGTGTGTAGCTTTCCTAACGGTACAAGCAGTTTGGAACAGGGAATATTGCCCATCCTGGGTGCCATGCCAACTGATACGAAAAGAACCCATGTTTGTAAATGTACAATGGTAATATGAAAAGTAGGGCTAGTGACATTGTGTGTAGACGTCACTTGATCTCTCGCCACTTGAAGACTCACAGCTAAATGTGTTTACCAATTTCACCGAAAACTGCTTAAGGTGATAGAGAAATCCCTGTACTGCTGTTAGATCCCTGATGGCTCTTTTACATGTGCAAATAATAATTGGACATTGGGAGGCATAAAGTGATGAACACGCATCTTAACCACATAATCTAACAAATGTTCACTCAGAAGTGATTCATTACTGTTTACGTTTTCAAAGGACTGAAACCCAAATGATACATTTCACACTAATTGTCTTTCCAAGTTTTCCAAGGCTTTTCGTTACTTCTATGTCACCCTGCTGATTTTAATCCCAAAAGCAAATTCTGGTTGTTTTTTTAAAGGGCTATTGTTATTTTAAGGCAATGTCTCGAATTCTATAATAGCACAATAGCACAGTACATGGTTCAGATGATCTCATTATTAGAACATCCTTCGAAATCTTAACTTTAAGTTTTCATCTTGCGACCCTCCTTTAAATTGACACCACTGGACAGTATCTTTTTCTTTCCCCTTCGGAATAATCTTGTACCAGCTTTTCAGCCCTTGAATAGCTTGTTTTTAACTTTGTGGCAACTACAAAGGAGCTGTTTATGGTAGCTGAATATACAGCAAGGGCAGAATAAATTGGTTCAGAAAGCAGATTGATACCACTCTAGCAGCGTTAAATATCACCTTCAAGTGAGTGCAAACGAGCATTTTTTAAATAGAACATGACTGACTGTTTTATTGGCGGGGGGCAGGGGAGCAGGTTATTATCTGATATGGATTTGTCCCCCCCTCCAATTATTTTTGTACACTCTGCCTTCAAATTGCATCCTTGCGTTGAGGGGTGGGATCAGACTTCAAAACAGCAGATGGAAGATGTGGTTAGAAATGTTATGTAGAAATAAAACCCTCACATTTGCTTCACTTACATAAACCAAAATTTGGGATATATTTCTGTACCGACATCTTGCATGAGTGAGTAATGCGGCTGGCTCCCTGACAAATTGGTGAATTGCTTAATTTTGAAATCTGAAAAGATGCAAGACACTTGCCCATATATACAGATGGACGTGTGACAAACAGACTCCATGATAAATCCATAAAAACAATAAGCCAGTTGTAGACATTTTTTTAAAGGACAGTACAAACATTTTAACGTATTGTATGGCTGTCTTTAGGGATGAATTTGTGTGAACTGTCCCTGGAAAATAAGGACACTTGGAGTGTCCTTATTGGCTCAGTGGTGATACGGAAGGAACAGGGGGGGGGTACCCATCCTTCCCCACCGCTCCCTGAAGGGGTTCGAGGCCGGCTGGGCACTGCAGGGGCCCCCGCACCATTGCATAGGCACCACACTGCACCCCTGCCTTGTAAATAAAAGGCTCTCTTTCCTGTCTTCACGCGGGAGGAATAAGCCCCATCTTTCCTATGCCTTTCTCTCACCCTATTCCTAACGTGAATGTATCCATTCTTGCTACAATGTGTCCATTTTGTTTCCGCTTTTGATCACCAATACGGAATAGGTCAGAAAGCATAGAAAACCTTTGGAAATTGATATAAAATCAACCATAACTCCGATTTCCTAGCTCTTGGTGTCATTCAACTCAGCTCCCTTTGGACTCCATGATGGCACCCCGACCTCCATAATCCCTGAAGCGGCAGGGCACGTACACAGGAACTTCCTAATCCTGTCAGATCGTCCTGCCTAACCCTTCCTCCCGGCAATACCAGGTGGCAGACGATGCATATCACTGTCCCATTGTCCTGCCACCACCGGTACTCAAGAAATGTTTATTTATGTATATCCCTCACTCTGCACATTCCCCCTCCCTTGTCTTAAATGTTAATCAGTGTAACCCCACCTCTCTGTAAACATATTCATGACGTGTGTAAAATATTCATGATGCAACCCGTGAAACCCAACCTTCTCATTATGTATTCATGACGTTTCTAGCACTGTATTCTGGGACTTGGAAGGAACTTTTAAAAGTTTATGTCGCCCCATTCTCGGGGTTCAATCTCGCCTTGAACCTGTTGCGCAATAAACTTGGATCTTCTGCTGCTTGCTCCTGTCTCCGGCTGAGCTCATTTTCCTCCGCAGGGACCCACGGACTTAGTCCGATGAGCTGGGTGGCAGAGCAGCCTCGCACCCAGATTTTTCCGTAACAGTGGGAAATTTCTTGTGCAACCAAAGAAGAAGAAGAAAAAGAGTTTGGATTTGATATCCCGCCTTTCACTCCCTTTAAGGAGTCTCAAAGCAGCTAACATTCTCCTTTCCCTTCCTCCCCCACAACAAACACTCTGTGAGGTGAGTGGGGCTGAGAGACTTCAGAGAAGTGGGACTAGCCCAGGGTCACCCAGCAGCTGCATGTGGAGAAGCGGAGACGCGAACCCGGTTCCCCAGATTACGAGACTACCGCTCTTAACCACTACACCACACTGGCTCTCAGTAATAAAGAGCCTCTATTACTTTTTCCAAGCAGTAATAATGCACAGAGTTGTGCTGGGCCTGGGGGTAACCCATGAAACGTGGTCCAGGACCAGTCCAGAATCTGCAGGTTCTGCTGGGAGTCAGTCCGACAGGGCCAAGGCAGGACAAAAGGCAAGGACAGGTACAGGATCTCAGGCAGGATCTAGCCTACGGCAATGTTGCTCCCGCAACCTGGCACAGGGTCCAGCAGCCTTTTATCTTTGTTGGGGTAGCTGCTGGTCCTGATCCCCTGGCAACTCACCTCCCTATTTCGCCCAAAGGCAAGCACTCCTCCTGCGAGTACTCAGGTCTCTCCTTCTCTCAGACCTCAGTCTCTGCAGCTCGGAAGACGTCGGTGGGTTACTAGACCCAGGGGCCACCTCAGCCTCTCCTGACCAAACCGGTAGTGGAGCAGCTGTAAGGCAACAGCTGTAATGGCCCAGCTGAAGGCAACGAGGTAATCCCCACATCTGGAGCCAGGGCAGGCTCAGGCCCCTGACTTGGCCCAGCTGGTGTTTGTTGCAGGGGAACCTGTGCAGACTGCGACTCTTCAGGATCAGGCCCCAGACTTGGTTCAGGTGATGCCTGAGGCAAAGGATCCGGTGCAGACTGAGTCTCCTCTGGTTCTGAGTCCGAGCCTGAGTCCCAGGCCATCACAAGAGTGCTGCTCCTGATCCATTTATGCCTCTGTGTGCAATGTAAACATGGTGTTTCTCTGTGTGCCATCCATTTCCTCATCATCTCCATCGCTGCCTGCTCCTCCCCCAACTTTCCCTCATGAAACACTTTGAGGCTCATACAACAAAAAAACAATATTTAGAATATACTGGACCCCATTACGTTTGTTTAAAAAGGGGCTATCTATTGGAGATGTAACAGGTATAATGCTTCTCTAAAGCTTATGTTTTTTCATTGTCTTGTACTGAAAGATTTTTGGCAGAAGGTAACTGAAACCATCAACAGAACTGTACAGAACAACCTTCCGTTTCCAGAGCAAAATATCCTCTTGAATTACCGTATATACCCAGCACATGGAACCTTATGAAAGCAAAATACGAGTGGACTCTCTGTCCCCTGATCACGGGAAAAAGACTGATACTGATGAATTGGAAAAATAAAAATGTGGCTCCTTTCTACGATTGGATTGAAGACTTATACAACTTGCAACATACGAACAACTTGCATATAAACGCAGACTTGCCATGGAGAAATCCAATGATATTTGGAATCCATTCTTACAAATACTGTAATAGGTTAAGATCTGGTGAAGTACAATAACAACTTCGTACAATATACAGTTTTGGGTTCTCCCCTCCCCTTTTATTTCCCCTTCTACACGGCTTCTGTTTCTCTTCTTCTGTTTCTCTCTTTTCTTTACATCTCACCATGTTTAGTGCACATGTAATTATGTACTTTTTGAATTTCCAATAACGATGTTAAAAAAAGAGACACTTTGAAGCCTCTCTGAAATCCTGGAATCCTGAAAATGCAGGTTTCCCTCTGTGTGTGTGTGTGTGTGTGTGTGTGTGTGTTTCTGAGCATCTTCAGAGGCAAAGAGCAAGTAGAATTAGCATGGATGGTGAAACTGAGGCTGAGAACAGGGTGAAGAACACCACACAACCTTTTCACGTTGGCATTTTGTGTTCAGGCATCCTGTTTGAAATAGTAAATGCAGAATGTAGGTTCCAAAAGGGGAAATTACTCGAGATTGATGAAACTGGCATAGAAAACAGTGACTGTGGAGAATATACACCTTCAGTAGCTCAATTTTGGACTCTTATGGTCATAGCTGTCAACGCTTCCATTTTTTAAGGGAAATTCCCTTATTCCGAATAGGATTCCTCTCAAGAAAAGGGAAAAGTTGACAGCTATGCTTATAGTGGTGGCGGTGTTCCCCACCCACCCACCCAATTTTTTTAAAAAAATATGAAGCTGAGTTTTTCACGAAACCGGTGAGATCTTAAACGTGACTCGTACAATAATCAATTCCCAAGCAAGATAAAAAAGGTAACGGTAAAGGATCCCTGGATGGTTAAGTCCAGTCAAAGGCGACTATGGGGTTGTGGCTCTCATCTCGCTTTCAGACTGAGGGAGCTGGCGCTTGTCCACACACAGCTTTCTGGGTCATGTGGCCAGCAGGACTAAACAGCTTCTGTCACAACAGAACACCATGACGGAAACCAGAGCACACGGAAATGCTGTTTACCTTCCCCACCGCAGCAGTACCTATTTACAGTGGTACCTCAGGTTACATACACTTCAGGTTACACATGCTTCAGGTTACAGACTCCACTAACCCAGAAATAGTACCTCGGGTTAAGAACTTTGCTTCAGGATGAGAACAGAAATTGTGCTCCGGCGGCGCAGCAGCAGCAGGAGGCCCCATTAGCTAAAGTGGTGCTTCAGGTTAAGAACAGTTTCAGGTTAAGAATGGACCTCTGGAATGAATTAAGTACTTAACCCGAGGTACCTATTTATCTACTTGCACTGGCGTGCTTTCGAACTGCTAGGTTGACAGGAGCTGGGACAGAGCAACGGGAGCTCACCCTGTCGCAGGGATTCAAACCGCCAACCTTCTGATCTCCAAGCCCAAAAGGCTCAGTGGTTTAGACCACAGCGCCACAGGATAAATGCAAGTGATTTATGCGATTCCTTCCTTTGAAGTGCCATCGTATCTAGAGCCAGGAAGTGTGCTGGGGTGGCTTTTTGTGGAGAAGTGGTGTCAATACTTGGCATCTCAAATCTTTAACTCTCTTCGGTCTACAGGGGTTTGGGGGAGAAGCTGCAATGCCAGCATTGATTGCTGCCGTCCCAGGCTTTCCATCCATGCTTATCACTTTAGACTGTAATCCCTACTGTCTCCTCAATTACAGGACTTGGAGGATTTCTGCAGACAGTGCACTGATGAAGAATGAATACTGGTAGATCAATTAACTGCTTCACCCTCCAATATGATACGGGCTGCTGCTCCCCTTCATTCACATCCATTAGGCTGTGCGCCCTGGTGACACCATGGATTTCTTGTGCTAGCTATTGTTATCACATGTATTAGTGACACAGAAAGACAGAATGTTTCTTCGCGAGGCCTAGGAAAAGGTGGATTTCATGTCAGGAGTTCCACAATCTTAAATCACTCCCATTTAATAGAAAACAAAAAGGGTTTTGAACGTGAATGTTCTTAGGGCAGAACTATGGGACTGCTCATATGGCGGTTACAGTAAAATATGCTTGTTGGATGACAGGAGTCCAGGTTCCCAGCTTGTTAACACAGTAAGCGTAGGTAATTAAAAAGGAGGATTTACTGCAAAAACAAACAGATGGCTCCGGACAGCTCTAATGCAGCTGCTGGCATTATCACTCAAGATGACCCTTCTGAAGACTGCTTCCTGTGTCTACAGAATATATTGAACTTTCACACCTTACGTCTTTTGTTTTGCTTCCTGTCTAGAAAACCTCCCATTCGCCAACTTCTTGGACTGATTAGATCATCTCCAACCCTTTCCATTTCCGATAGACTCTCTCTGTGCCTGTTTGAGCTTCTGGAGAGCTTTGGCTGTGTTCCAGCCTGCTCTTAGCTACTGCCTCATCAGCCTGCCCGTCAAGGTCAGGCAGAGCTGAAGTCTGCAGCCGCCGGCTCTCCCCTGTCTGACTAACATCAAAGCTTCTCTGTTCCTGGCTGCTTTCTGCAGTTGGCTGCAAACCTCCGCTTGGAGCTGGCTCATTCCTGACATTGGATATGTTTGTTGGTCTCAAACTTTCGGTGAGTTTGGGATTCTTCCTGCATGTGAAGACAGGCTCCGATGGACTAAACGGACAAGAGTGGGTCCAACAGTCAAGCAAGCGGTTCCTTCATATGTGGTGGACCTGTAAAAGAGTAAAAGAGTATTGGGAAATAATTCATAATGAATTGGGGGGGAAATGTTTAATAGTAATTTTCCAAAAGCAAAAACCAGAGTCCTTTTTGTTGGGGATAATCCAGATGGAAATTCCCAGCTGTCAAAAAAAGGTTATTTATGTATGCTACTACTGTGGCCCGTGTTTTGTTAGCCCAAAAACGGAAAAGAAGAATGGCAAATTAAACTGATGGAATATGTGCAGCTTGCGGACCTAACATATAGAATAAGAAGTGTATCTGAAGAAGTGTGCATGCACACGAAAGCTCATACCAATAACAAACTTAGTTGGTCTCTAAGGGATAGCCACCTGAAGCCTTTGGAGCGCAGCGGGAACTCGCGCTGTGCTCCAAAGGCTTCAGGTTCCTTTCGCTGATCCGAAGCCTTTGGAGCGCAGCGCGAGTTCCCACTGCACTCCAAAGGCTTCAGGCGGCTATCCCTGAAGCCTGGAGAGCGAGAGGGATCGGTGTGCACCGACCTCTCTCGTTGTCCAGGCTTCAGCGAAAGCAACGCGAAGCCTCCGAAGCGCAGAGGGCCAAGGAACCTGCATTCGCTCCATAGGACACACACACATTTCCCCTTAATTTTTGGAAGGGGAAAAGTGTGTCCTATAGAGTGAAAAATACGGTACATTATTTACACAATGGGCCCCGCATGATTGGCTAATTCCAGGCTGCTCCTGTAGGCCAATTACGTTGCAGATTCACTTCCTCCAGAAGCCTGATTGGCTGCTCCTGCAGGCCAATCAGGTCGCTGATTCACTTCCACCTGGAGCTGGATTGGGAATCTCAGGCAGATCTGTGCCTCTTGAAAGTGTATGTATAAACTGCTGTTTAGCACACAGTGTCCCAAACCCATGGAACTCTTGGTGGAGTTAGGGGCAGGGCTCTTAGCCGATAGGTCTGGGGGAAATATAGAGAGAGGGAGCGACTGCCTAAACATGATCTCAATCTGGCTGGAAATTTCCCTGATCTGAATAGTTCAATATTTGCACAGCAACTTTGCTCCAAGACTGGGCAGCTTCCTTAAGCTCTGCTCCCTGAGACTTTGGACGCTGTGCAAAATTCTAACGTTTGGATGGGAAATAGAAGAAAATTTGAGGACAATGAAAATTTCACTGAAATATGCCAAGGTGTTTTCAGGTGAAAATGGAACACTTTGTGGTTCTCCTGTCAGTTCTCAACCCCGCCCCCCATCCAGCAGCAATTTAATAATACAGTTGTACCTAAGGTTAAGTACCGTATTTTTCGCTCTATAAGACGCACCAGACCACAAGACGCACCTAGTTTTTGGAGGAGGAAAAAAAAATATATATTCTGAATCTCAGAAGCCAGAACAGCAAGAGGGATTGCTGTGCAGTGAAAGCAGCAATCCCTCTTGCTGTTCTGGCTTCTGAGATAGCTGTGCAGCCTGCATTCGCTCCATAAGACGCACACACATTTCCCCTTACTTTTTAGGAGGGAAAAAGTGAGTCTTATAGAGCGAAAAATACGGTACTTAATTTGTTCCAGAGGTCCGTTCTTAACCTGAAACTGTTCTTAACCTGAAGCAGCACTTTAGCTAATGGGGCCTCCCACTGCCGCTGCGCCGCCGGAGCACGATTTCTGTTCTCATCCTGAAGCAAAGTTCTTAACCTGAGGTAATATTTCTGGGTTAGCGGAGGCTGTAACCTGAAGCATATGTAACCTGAAGCGTATGTAACCCGAGGTACCACTGTATGGTCATTTCTGGTGCTCAGACAGCTGGAATTTCAAAAGCTGGTAACTTCACATTATTTCCCATCCATAACCCTGGAATGTGTCATCCAATTAATTCATAATGTTTACTAGAGCAGTTATCTTTAATCACGCCGCATAATATTTGTACTCAAAGAGGTTGGGGATGATAAGCACTCCACGTTTTGATTACAGCTGTAAGGCTTCATTGACATTACAAGCAGCCTTGCACACACACAAAACAGGATTATCAGACCCACCTCAGAGTGTTGCGGCGCCATGTGGCCCGACAATTTACAGGAAAATAGGCAGGATTGATAAAATACAGAAAACAAAGGCAGGCTGGTGCCATGATGACGGGACACAGCCATCGCACAGCCGATACGAGAAACAAGCCGGTTTTCCCTGGTTCCTATCCCAGCAACTGCTCAAGAAATGTGAGAAGGAGATGAACAGGTTAAATCTGTAATGACACCCTGGGCAAGGGATTTGAGGCATAATATTCAGATTGCAGATTGGGAAAGGTTGTGGGAAACAGATTTGAAATTTACGGCATGTTGTACACTGAAATAAAATTATATGAAAATGATGTATCGGTGGTATTTGACTCCTAGTAAGCTGGCAAAAATCTATAAAACAAGTACAAATACCTGCTGGAAATGCAAAGAAAATGAAGGTACCTTTTATCATATGTGGGGGTCGTGTAAGGTAATAAAGGCTTTCTGGGAAATGATATACAATGAAATGAAGAAAAAAGTTTAAAATAATTTTTGTAAAACAACAACAACCAGAAGCCGCCTTATTAGGAATTGTAGGTACCGACATCCCAAAGGAACAGAAAAGACTTCATGTATGCGACAACAGCAGCATGGATGCTATTAGCCCAGAGATGGAAAGAAGAAAGATTCTCTACCAGAGAGGAATGGCAAACCAAGCTGTTAGACTTCACCAAAATGGCAAAACTGTCCGGAAAACTCCAGGACCAAGAAGACAAAAACTGGGGGGAAATTATAATTTATTTAGGAGACTACTGTAAGCAGATGAAAACATTAGCTGGATTTTAATTTCACTTCTAATGTAGCAAATACTATAGACAGTATGGATAGATATAAAATATAGTTTATGAAATAATATGCAGTTGGAAAAGTTGACAATAGGACTCATGGAGATGGGGGGGAGTCTTGAGATTCAGATAAATCTCTTTATATGGCTATGTATTTGGTTTTGTTGTAAATTTATATCTGTAAAATCGGAATAGAGTAGTTGCTTTGGAAGACGATCATCAGGCATTTGCACAACATGACCAGTTCAATGAAGTTGATGTTGAAGAATCATTGCTTCAACACTGGTGATCTTTGCTTCTTCCAGTACACTGATATTAGTTCGCCTGTCTTCCCAAGTGATGTGTAAAATTTTTCGGAGACACCGTTTATGGAATCTTTCGAGGAGTTGGAGATGGCGTTTATAAGTGGTCCATGTTTCACAAGCATATAGTAAGGTTGGTAGTACAATAGCTTTGTAAACAAGCATTTTGGTTTCCCTGCGAATGTCCCGGTCCTCAAACACTCTGCACTTCACTCGGGAGAAAGCCAATTCGCAGAGCTCAGGCGTTGCTGGATTCCGGCATCAATGTTGGCCCTTGGATTGTGGTCTCCTGAGACAGCTGGATGCCAACTTACAGGATCAATTGGCTGTCAATTCCTGCCCACCAGACGACTGAATTGATCCTCTCTTGCTGAAGACCAGTTGCGTCCAGTGAATCACAGTTGAAACCGCTGTTCCCCTAGCCAATATACATTTAACTTTACTGCCTGATTGAGGTCTGATCCACTTAACTACCAAGGCTTCTGTGCCTTCATCCTGATTTGTCTGCACAACATTGGCTGTTTATTCATAGAATCATAGAGTTAGAAGGGACACTGAGGATCATCTAGTCCAACCCCCTGCAACCTTGGTGTTATTAGCCATATAGAGCTCGAACCTGAAACCTTGGTGTCATTGGCTGTTTATTGCGCAGGCATTTGGATTTTATTGTGGGAACGTTACATAATGTAGCTGAAAGCAAATGTTATCCCACACTTTCCACTGGATTTTCCTGTCACTTTCCTTACTGAAAATAATAAAAATCATTAAGGCAGCCCCAACTGCAGCTACGGCACTCTGCACACAAAAATGGGAAGAAGCAGAAATATCCGCTAAAGAAGAATGTGTAAGAAAGGTGGTGGGTTATGCAGAACTGTCAAAGTTAACAGCTAAAATAAGAGAACCCAATGACGGCGGTTTTGTGGAAGAACGGAAACCCTTTTCGGATTCTTTAAAGAAATACTATTATATGATGAACATGTGGTCAGGATTTGAACTATGATTGACAGAAGGGATTGAAGGTTATCATAGTTTTGTTAAGGTTTAAGAGATAGAAGATGGGGGGCAGAACAGGGAACGAAATAGACACACCATGGAAAAGAGGATGGGAAATGGAAAAAGGCTTTATGTATTGAAATGTATAGGGACGCGGGTGGCGCTGTGGGTAAAAGCCTCAGCGCCTAGGGCTTGCCGATCGAAAGGTCGGCGGTTCGAATCCCCGCGGCGGGGTGCGCTCCCGTTGCTCGGTCCCAGCGCCTGCCCACCTAGCAGTTCGAAAGCACCCTCGGGTGCAAGTAGATAAATAGGGACCGCTTTCTAGCGGGAAGGTAAACGGCGTTTCCGTGTGCAGCTCTGGCTCGCCAGAGCATCTTCGTCACGCTGGCCACGTGACCCGGAAGTGTCTCCGGACAGCGCTGGCCCCCGGCCTCTTGAGTGAGATGGGCGCACCAACCCCAGAGTCTGACAAGACTGGCCCGTACGGGCAGGGGTACCTTTACCTTTACCTTATTGAAATGTATGTGTGAAATTTGGGGGAACTTAATTTTAAAATTCACAAAAAGGCAACCCTAGGCCTGAATGACAGTCAGCTGACCCTATAGCCTCTTGTACTGGTTGGGTTGGTAGCAGAGACTTGGGTTGGCAAATGATGCTGAGATATCCCGATCACAAACCAAACTTCCCTGACATAACTTCTGCTTGTGGTGCAGCTGTTTAAAGGGCACGGGGAGCCCAGCCAAGAAAAAGTTGGTCTTGACTCCTCCCAAGGAAAAAAAAACATGCCAGCAATGGTTTGGTAAATACACCTCTTCTGTAGCTGCTGCAAAAGAGCCAGTGCTTCCTTTTGAAGCCGAAAGTGCTGGAAACAAGAGCTGAGACTTGAGATTCCAGCATTGGTCCGTGGAAAAAAGATCAAGACCTGTTTCGGCCAGTGGAAAGTCCCCACTTTAAACACAGAATCATACATCAATCTTGGCTCAGGTGACCTCACTAGATGGGCTTGGGTCTCAAGGCAGGGCTACAGGTCATGTTGTGTGGATGCCTGATGATCATCTTCCAAAGCAACTACTCTATTCCGAACTGAAAAATGGAAAGCGTAATGCTGGTGGTCAACAAAAGAGGTTTATAGAGTCTCTCAAGGCAAATCTTTAAATAGGTAGTATAAATACTGACACTCCTGCCAACCTAGCAGTTCGAAAGCACGTCAAAGTGCAAGTAGATAAATAGGTACCACTCCGGCGGGAAGGTAAATGGCATTTCCGTGCGCTGCTCTGGTTCGCCAGAAGCGGCTTAGTCATGGTGGCCACATGACCTGGAAGCTGTACGCCGGCTCCCTCGGCCAATAAAGCGAGATGAGCGCCGCAACCCCAGAGATGGTCACGACTGGACCTAATGGTCAGAGGTCCCTTTACCTTTACTTTATAAATACTGACAACTGGGAAACACTGGCCTGCAACCGCGCCAGTTGGAGAACAGCCTTTACCAAACGTGTCGTGGACTTAGAAGACACCTGAACTCAGGACGAAAGGGAGAAACGTGCTAGGAGGAAGGCATGTTTGGCAAACACCATGATTAACTCCCGCCTGGAAAGCTATGTCCGCACTGTGGAAGGATGTGTGGATCCAGAATTGGCCTCCACAGTCACTTACGGACTCACTGTTAAGACTGTGTTTACTGAAGACAATCTTACTCGACTACAAGTGATTGCCAAAGGTGATGATGAAGACAGACAGGGTGTATTCTGGACTGAGACTGGAATCGTGGGACCTGCGACCGCAGCACTGAAGAATCATAAAATTCTAGAATTCTAGAATTGGAAGGGATCCCAAGGGTCATCTAGCGCAACCCCAAGCAATGTAGGAATTTCAACATGCGGTCCCTCATCCAATTTGAAACTATATCCTCCTTACCAACCTGCCTGCTCCTTCAGATCAGATGGAAAGGCCTTTCTCTGTGTCTCACCTAAGATGGGAGTCATGGCAGTTGCCTCTGGGTACCACCAACCATTGGCTGATGTTGACAAGCAGTGAGGACTTTCAGTGGCTGGAACCAATTGTGGAACACACCTTAAAAAGCAGGGTAGAGTCCATCTCTGGCTGGCTGTTGTCACAAATGCTCGTGACAACATTTTTATTCCTTTTGCAAGCTTTTGCCTTGCTAATTACCTTATTTTGTATTTTAAGGCTATGTTTTATCTACAGCCTCTTCTTACGATGCATCTTTACTGCATTTTATTTTACTGAGTATAAGATTGATGCTGTGTTTTTAAATTAATGCAAGCCACCCTGAGAAGCATACATACACTAGGGCTGGGTCCACACTAACTTGTTTAACAATTCCCCCATTAGAATGATATTAGATACAGTCGTACCTTGGTTTTCGAACAGCTTAGTTCTCGAATGTTTTGGCTCCCAAACCCGGAAGTGACTGTTCCAGTTTGCGAATGTTATTCCTGCAGCCGATCAGAAGCGGCGCTTTGGTTTCCGAACGTTTTGGAAGTCGAACGGATCGGATTACGTTCGACTTCCAAGGTAGGACTGTATGTCGTTCTAAAACATCACAGGGCATACTTGTTAATTGAAACATTTTCTACCTTGGTTTTTTCCATCAAATGTAAGTACCGTAATACCAAACCACAGCATTTTCCAAAATGATGTTTCTTTCCCTGCTGGTCGCTAGTTGCTCCACTCCACCCTTTGGTGTAACATTTAAATCAGACATAGGGAAACTCAGACCTCCAGATGTTTTGGGACTACAACCCCCATCATCCCTAACTAACAGGACCAGTGGTCAGGGATGATGGGAAATGTAGTCCCAAAAAACATCTGGAGGCCCGAGTTTTTTTGGGGGAGCTGATTTAAATTCTCCCTCCATCCCTCTGTGTCCTTTGTTATCTGCGCACATCAGCCTTTCAAATTTAATTTGAATACAGTGGTCCTCAGGTTACATACGCTTCAGGTTACCTACGCTTCAGGTTACAGACTCCGCTAACCCAGAAACAGTGCTTCAGGTTAAGAATTTTGCTTCAGGATGAGAACAGAAATCGGGCTCCGACGGCGCAGCGGCAGCAGGAGGCCCCATTAGCTAAAGTGGTGCTTCAGGTTAAGAACAGTTTCAGGTTAAGAACAGATCTCCGGAACGAATTAAGTACTTAACCTGAGGTACCACTGTACCCTCGAATACCATTGGAGGCGGGTTCAAGTTTGAATGCGGTAAAAGAATAGGTAAAACACTACATAAAAAGTAAAGGCCCCCGGATGGTTAAGTCCAGTCAAAGGCGACTATGGGGTTGCGGCACTCATCTCGCTTTCAGGCCGCGGGAGCCAGCGTTTGTCCACAGACAGCTTTCTGGGTCATGTGGCCAGCAGGACTAAACCGCTTCTGGCACAACGGGACACCGTGATGAAAACCAGAGCGCTCAGAAACACTACATAGGGATATATGAGCAGTTCTTCACCGATATAGCAGCATAAAACGATTAAAAATGAAGCAATGAAAAAGACAAGGTATTATGAATGTAAAAAGCAAGACATCATGTATCCATCTGCGTTATCAAAACCATTCTTTAACCCTTCCCTAACGTTAAAAACCCTGACTGCAGATCTACCCTGGAAGAGCACGATAAGAGTTTGCTAAATAAATACCCAGTCGTCAAAGTTGACATATCTTTGCCATCGGACTACTGCGACATGAACGACGCTGCCTGTATTGGGCTAGTCGGAGGCTGTTTTTTGCTGCACCGTTATACCCTGTGGTAGCTGGGTGAGAAGTCTCGGCGCTAGCACCCTACAGCTATAAAATCAGAGTAGATGTTTCCTTCCATTGAGATGACATCTGTAATAAGCGCAATCTAATGAGACCTTCGTATGCAGAAGCGTCCCATTTACTCTGTAGAACTAGAAGGTGAATCCACACCTTTGGGTGATGAATGTTTGCATTCTTCTGCTGCAGTAATATACAGTACATGATTTTCTCCGCAGGGAAGCTGTCCAGATTTAGGCAGATAAGTGCCTTCTTTGTTTACCTCAGAGTGAATTGTGACGCTCGACTGAACTTGTGGTGTGTCTTGAATTTTTAGAGCGGCATTGACAACACATGAATATTTTCCAAGCTGAATGTCAGGATAAATCTTGCATCTTCCCCTTGTTACTGATTACAGGATTACATCTGTGTCATTTTCTTTTCTTTCTTCTTTTCTTTTTTAATCTAAAGACTTCGAGAGAGCCTTAATAATTCTACGTATCTTAATGAGTAGAACTGTAGTTCACATTATCTGGGCAGTGTCAAGCACTTACAGTTGTCTCAGGATGTTTCCCAGAGCAAATTGTTTGTTTGTTTGTTAAATTTGTATACCGTCCTTCATCCGTAGATCTCAGGGTGGTTCACAGCATAAAAATACAATATTTTTTAAAAAACACAAAACACAAAATAAAAATGATGGCGATCAGCCAAAGGCCTGGTTGAAGAGGAACATTTATGCCTGGCTCTCTGCTGTAGGGAGAGCATTCCACAAAAGGGGAGCCACCACAGAAAAGGCCCCGCTCTTGTTTTGCCGCCCTCTGAACCTCTCATGGAGGAGGCACATGAAGAAGGGCCTCAGATTATGATCTCAGTGTCCGGGGCAGTTCATATGGAGAGAGGTGGTCCTTTGTGGTATTGCATGGAGATTTCATACACTGGTGTACAGTGGTGCCTCGCTAGACGAAAAGAACCCGTTCCGCGATTCTCTTCGTCTAGCGGTTTTTTCGTCTTGCGAAGCAAGCCCATTGACAGCTTAGCGGATTAGCGCTACAGCTGTCAAGCGGCTTTTCGCGATCAGCTGTTAAGCGGCTTATCAGCGGAACAGCTGATAAGTGGCTTAGCGGCTTAGGAAAAGGGCGAAAAAAGCGGAAAAAACCCCGCGGGGGACGCAAGATTTTTTCGTCTTGCGAAGCAACCCCATTGGGAAATTTGTTTTGCGAAGCGCCTCCAAAACGGAAAACCCTTTCGTCTAGCGGGTTTTCCGTCTTGCGAGGCGTTCGTCTTGCGGGGCACCACTGTACATGCATCCTTAAGCCTTCAAATGACACCTAACTGCTTGGGTATTGTTTCCTAGAGAGGGGTATATGAGTTGTACTCAAGATGTACAAACTGTCGTTCACATTTGATGTACAAATATTGTAAATATGATGCAGGAAAATACACAAGGAATTCTCTCTTCTTATACAGTGGTACCTCGGGTTAAATATGCTTCAGGTTACATACGCTTCAGGTTACAGACTCCGCTAACCCAGAAATAGTACCTCAGGTTAAGAACTTTGCTTCAGGATGAGAACAGAAATTGTGCTCCGGTGGCACGGCGGCATTAGTTAAAGTGGTGCTTCAGGTTAAGAACAGTTTCAGGTTAAGAACGGACCTCTGGAACGAATTAAGTACTTAACCCGAGGTACCACTGTACAGCTATTAAAGGGGCAGGATAAGTCCTCTTTTGCATCTGGCCAACCCCACAGAGAAAGCCATCTCCTGCATTCTAACCAGCTTTGACCACCTTCAACAGATGAAGAAGTTCCTGGAAATAAATCAAGGAGAGGGCCAGAGTGGCAGTCAGCTCACACTCTCTCTATAGCTTCCCCATTATGTCCTCTTTCCCATACTTACGTTGTAGGAGAAACTCTGCAGTGAAATTCAACAAGTCCATCTGTCTTTTCCTCTTCTTATCATCTCTAGAACAAGGTTAGCAACTCAGATTCTTTCCTCCTACCCCCGTATATAGCTTTTAAAAATAAATAAATAAAATGATGGGAAGCTTAATTAATTCTTGTGGAGTTGTTTAGGCCCAGTGGATGGGAAGAATCATGTACGTGCTGGTAAATATGACCATTAAACATAATTCTTCGAAACTGCAGTGGTGCTGCAGCAATCTCTGATTTGTTGCAACCATTTCAGTTGATCATATTCGCGAAGAAACTCATTTTGTTTGCAACAGCGGTTCATTATGCGGCTCCTCTGCCTGATTACTTATGTTTCCCGTCCTTTCCGTCACGTTATTTTTTAAAATACTTCCAGCTATAACACATCTGTAAAACTACAGGACAGGATGTAAGCATTATGGGGGAGAGATGGAATATTGTCTATACACGTGGAATAATCCATCAGAGCCTAACTAGCGCCGTGTAACAGAATGGCAATAAAACACAGCCTCTTTTGAGCTCAGAGAAACTTCACGACGATGCCATTCATGGCAAGTGGGGTTAGGTGTATATATTGGATGTTACGTGTGGGTTTGATCCTGGTAAAATCAGCGGGTTCTCTAAAAGCTGACAACTATTCCTTTTGCAGAGATGCAGAAGGCCAAACCAGAAACGGTATTCATCCTGCAGCTTGACACTTCGTAGCTGGTACCCCACTAAATACACTTGTTTTGTCCATGCACCCTTATTTACTCTGCACCCCCACTGCTGGTTAAGGAAGCAGTGTTGTTGCTGTTGTTTAGTCGTTTAGTCGTGTCCGACTCTTCGTGACCCCCTGGACCAGAGCACGCCAGGCACTCCTGTCTGCCACTGCCTCCCGCAGTTTGGTCAGACTCATGTTTGTAGCTTCGAGGATACTGTCCAACCATCTCGTCCTCCGTCGTCCCCTTCTCCTTGTGCCCTCCATCTTCCTCAACATCAGGGTCTTTTCCAGGGAGTCTTCTCTTCTCATGAGGTGGCCAAAGTCTTGGAGCCTCAGCTTCAGGATCTGTCCTTCCAGTGAGCACTCAGGGCTGATTTCCTTAAGAATGGAGAGGTTTGATCTTCTTGCAGTCCATGGGACTCTCAAGAGTCTCCTCCAGCACCAGAATTCAAAAGCATCAATTCTTCGGCGATCAGCCTTCTTTATGGTCCAGCTCTCACTTCCATACATCACTACCGGGAAAACCATGGCTTTAACTATACAGACCTTTGTTGGCAAGGTGATGTCTCGGAAGGAAGCAGTTGTATACATGACAATAGTCACAATCCATCTCTACTATGCATTCATCCTGCTGTTTCATAGAAAATGATGCATTTTGATGCATTCCCCCCCCCGCCCCGCAAAAAAACCCCAGCTTCAAACAGAACAGAAACAACCTGGCTGTATTTTAAGCCGGCAGTGTGAACACAAGAGTGAGCATTGGGAGGGGGGAGCTGGGTTAAGACTGTTGAGGGAGGGGGCTTTAACCCCATCACAATAGTCCTATAATAATCTCTGGCAGGCGAGCAGCCTGATAAAGCAGCAAGGACTCTCCGTCAGTTTTATACAAGTTTATTTAAAAGAAAAACACATGCAGAGCATGGCATGCTGCCATTAATTTAGTTGCTCACACTTATCGTTCCTTTCCCAATAGGAAGAACAGCAAAATCCCTCCTTTCGTCTCCTTCCTTTCTGCTTCTCTTGGAGCTTCTCTGATCTCCATGTTTTTAGACTGCAGGGCTGAGCTACCTCTTCCTCAGAAGATTCAGCCTCTGACACCACCTTATCTGCTGGTTGCCTGGCAACACCTTGGTCAACATCCAACTCTTCCTCCCCTTGGGAACTAACCACTTCTTCCCTGGAAAGGAGAGGGCCTGGGCCGTTCTCTTTAAAATCAGACAGACAGTTCTCAGCTATAGGGTCAGCCTCTTCCTCATTCAGCTCAATTTCCGAGGCTGACTCTCTTGGTATGGGGGTGGGGCACGTTCCTGACAAGTCCACAGGTTTTCAATCTTTTTGAGTCCTCGTCTCCCTTGACCAACTACATTCTTCCTGCAGCACCCCTGTGGGGCTCAGGAGCCCAGTTATGCCACCCCTTGCCTGCAGAGCCAGCAGTCTTGCGCCCTTTTTCGAACACCCTCCCTTGTGGAGTATTCCCTCAGCCTCCTCTCCTCTCCCCTCCCCTTGGGAGTCCTCTGGGCAGCCGCTGCTGCCACTCCTGGTCTCTGAACTGCCCCCATATGCCCCAAAGAGATGGGCCTCCTCAGACTGCCCCATAGGAGCCTGGGAAGCACCCCCTGGCCAGCCCCAGAGGCACCATTCTTCTGAGGAACTTGTAGCCAGGGCTGCTGCAACGAACAGCTGTCCAAGCCTTTGGGAGGCAGAGACACAAGAGGGCATCAGAGGAGGGAGGAAAGGAAAGAGGCACAGAAGCCTTTGTTGCCTGCGGCACCCCTGACCATCCTTCAAGGCACCCCAGGGTGCCATGACACACTGCTTGGAAACCACTGCAATGGTCCCATTAATGCTGTGAGTCCTTTTGTCTTATGTTCTGCCTCACTATATATGTAAATAGAACCATATCTCACAAAGACACCACCATCTCCAGTGACCTTCATTCCAAACCCGAGGTATGAAGCATCTCACTGCCTGGAGACTAGGGCAGATGTGATAATGTGCATTTTGCATTTTCGACTGGTTAAGTCTTCTTTATGTGCTGGTGACAATGTGAAAAGCGCCTTCCTGTTTGTAGAGTTATGCGTAAAAAATTGAATCTCCAGCCTTATATCACTATGCAAATCCCTTATTAAAGCAAAATAATTAGTCCTCAACAAAGTAAAGAAAGGACAAAAAGGTAAGTCATTTTTTAAGCTTCCAAGAAAGCTATTGTTTAAGGGGAAAATTGCATTTAAGGGTTTTCTAAAAGAAAATTAAAGCACAATTTAAAACTACTAACAAAAGACTAATTTGACACAATAAAACTCATAGGTTTCTGCAATGAATTACAGAATGACAAATGCCTTGAGTCCACTTTTTATTCAACATTTACTCTTCGAAAAGCACGATAGGACCATTATTACCAAAGCAAGAGTGACAAGCCAGTTAAATTAAACTTCTGCAACAAGACAGGGCTTTAAATTTCCTCTCTTTTTTATTTCCAGCTCATCTCCCTTCAATCAAACACTGAGACACATTGTCGTTGGAGAAGTGATAAGAAACCATTTAGTTACCCTCTAATAAAAAAACGGAGTTTTGTTTTCATTTCTTTTGTTTATAGAGTTTGAGCCAAACTAGATGATATGTGGCACATATCACTTAAAGGCGACGCTGTGTTCATGTTTCATTTAAGAGCGGCAGTGGCAGTAATTGCTGTGGGAAATCACTATAGCACAAGAATGGGGAACCCATTCTCATTATCATTAGGTAAAGGTACCCCTGCCCGTATGGGCCAGTCTTGACAGACTCTAGGGTTGTGCGCTCATCTCACTCTAGAGGCCGGGAGCCAGCGCTGTCCGCAGACACTTCCGGGTCACGTGGCCAGCGTGACGAAGCTACTCTGGCGAGCCAGAGCCACACACGGAAATGCCGTTTTACCTTCCCGCTAGTAAGCGGTCCCTATTTATCTACTTGTACCCGGGGGTGCTTTCAAACTGCTAGGTTGGCAGGCGCTGGGTCCGAGCAATGGGAGCTCACCCCGCCACGGGGTGCGTTCCCCATCATTATCATTATCTTTTTTTTTTAAAAAAGAAATTTTTATTAGGTTTTCAAGGGTTATAGAAAACATAAAGACAAACATAGAAAAAAAACATACAAAAGAAGAAACAAGTATAAGTTCATTTCCTTTTTTTTTCTTAACCTTACTTCCCCGACCTCCTCGTACCTTCCCTTACTGTATTCCAATTTCTATTAATATATTCAGCAAATCCTCTCCTTTAGCTTTGTTTAAATCTTCACATTTCTTTCCTTTTTCTTAATCATTACAGCTACCAACCACTTAATTTCAAAGTCAACATCGTTTCAACATTTATTAATTTTACAGTATTTCTTAAGATATTCTTTAAATTTCTTCCAATCTTCTCTCGCCGTCTCTCTTCCCTGGTCTCGAATTCTGTCAGTCATTTCTGCCAGCGCCATATAATCTATTACTTTCATCTGCCATTCTTCCAGAGTGGGTAAATCTTGTGTCTTCCAATACTTTGCAATAAGTATTCTAGCTGCTGTTGTTGCATACATAAAAAATGTTCTGTCCTTCTTTGGCACCAATTGGCCGACCATGCCCAGGAGAAAGGCCTCTGGTTTCTTCAGAAAGGTATACTTAAATACCTTTTCCAATTCATTATATATCATATCCCAGAAAGCCTTAATCTTTGGGCACGTCCACCAAAGGTGAAAGAATGTACCTTCGGTCTCCTTACATTTCCAACATTTGTTATCGGGCAAGTGATAAATTTTTGCAAGTTTGACTGGGGTTAGGTACCACCTATAAACCATTTTCACATTATCATTATCATTATCATTATTATTTATTGAATTTGTATCCCACCCTAAACCCAGGGGTCATAGAATAAATTCAAGATATAAAACCACAAAAGATGTAATAAAAATAAAAACAACAACCCAATAGCCCCCCCACAAAAAAACCCCCACAAATTTTTTAAAGGGCCTAGGATGTAAATTGGATCAACCAAAGGCCTGGTTAAAAAGGAACGTTTTTGCCTGGTGCCTAAAGGTGTATAATGAAGGCGCCAGGTGAACTTCCCTGGGGAGAGCATTCCACAGATGGGGAGCCACTACAGAGAAGGCCCTGTTCTCGTGTTGCCACCCTCCCTCTGGACCTCTTGAGGAGGAGGCACAAAAAGAAGGGCCTCAGAAAACGATCTCAGGATCCGTGTAAGTTCATATGGAAAGAGGCGGTCCTTGAGATATTGCGGTCCTGAGCCGAGTCCAGGTATTACAGATATTACTGCCTTCAGCCCAAGCCAGCATGGCCAGTGGTCAGGAATGATGGGAACTGTAGTCCAATAACATCCCAAGGTCTGCAGATTTTCCCTTCCTGCTATAGTGCTGTACTTGGAAGTATGTTCCCTTGAAATGAATGGAACTGACTTCCAAGTAAGTAACATACGGATCTGGGTGTAAAACCAAGAATTGTCCACTGTACTCGCTAATTAAATAAGCAGTAGCTGCGAGAGAAACAAAATTCATTTCTGGCTCATGAACCGTACTATTCCAAGTTGGCACTAAACGGCAAATAGCAAATCGCTGGAAACAGAAGTACATTCATGACATTCGATCGTAACTTGGCATATGTAAAATGACTGTCTCTAAAACATTCCCAGATGTCAGAATCCAGACATCTTTAGAGCATGCAAAGAATTTGTTTCAAGGAATGTATGTAAGCTAGCCCAAGACTAAAGAGCCTTATGAAAGCTGTTGACCCACCGCAAGTTAGATTGTCTCTATATTTAATAGATCCTTAAGGGTTTCTTGTCCGTGATGTGCCCATTTAGATGCATTTGCCTCCTTTTAATAAAACAGGGGCTTCGTTTTCCAACGCATCAAATTTTGTGTTTCGCATCTGGGTTTGGATTATAGTTTGGGAGTCCGCTCATTCATAGCGGCTGCAGCCAAGGAAGAACAAACTATTTGATCTCTCACGACGACATCTTATTTTATACAAGGAGAAGAAAACTATTAACAAGTGCCTACTGTGAAACTGCCTATGAGAAACTGTTTCAGTACACAGCCCAGGCAATTAAAATACCTTAAGCCCGATAGTTAGTGTTTGAACTTTTATAAGGAAAGCAAATAGAAAGAGAAAACACGTAATAGCTTATAAAGCTGTAGAAACGATTTAGCCTGTTTAATCCTTAAGCTTATTTGCCCACCGCACACTTAAACCTGCTTAACTTGGTACACACTTTAATTTTGATGTGTGCGTGTATGTTTTTAAAAAATACCACCTGGGAAAAAGCTTTAGGGCAGCAGCTCTTGAACACACTTCCCACCCCACGAATATCAGTTGAAAATTTCAGGAGCTTGAAAATTCTGGGGGCCTCAGTAGACCCCTTAATAAACTTTTTCTTGTTGTTGTTCTACAAATCAAAGTACAAACAAAGCTTATATATTAATGACATTATTCTCTTCAACACAGGTAGCATCATCAAAACCGACACTGTATTATGAAAATTGTCGTCCCCAGGCTACTGAGAAGAACCCCTTTAAACGTTTTCTGGATGTCCCATGATTATATTATAAAGTAGTTGTGTTCTAGGTTATAAATCAAGAACGACTGGGAGCTGTTTCTTTTTCTTTCCCAATGTATTTCTTATCAATAAATATTCCAGTGTGGCGTGAGGAAATTTTTATTCTGGAAGTGCAGCCCAGAGAAAAAAGTTTGAGAACGTGTCCTAATAGAACATGCTTTCAGAAGGCATCATAATTGCAATAAAAAAAACCCTTAATTTTCTGCAGAAAGGACAAATAATGATTAAATGATAAAAAACAACACAGGTTGGCATTTTCATGTCATTCTAAAATGACACAGGGCATACTTGTTAATTAAAATGTCTTTTACCTTGCTTTTTTCCATCAAATGTAAGTAATACCCGGCCATACCATTTTCCAAAACGCTGTTTCTTTTCCTGCTACTGGTCAATGGTTGCGCTGCTCCATCCTTTGGTGTCATATTTTAATTCTCCCTCCCTCCCTCCATGTCCTTAGTTATCTGTCCCGTGAATACCATTGGAGGCGGGACATAATAGCAGAGTTTCATCAATATAGCAGCATAAAACAATTATAAACTAAGTGATAAAAAGACAAGGTAATAACACATTATGAACGTAAAAAGTAGGGCGTCATGTGTCCATCTACATTATCAAAACCCTTCCTTAACGTTAAAAACCATGGTTGTAAATCCGAACCTTTCGGCCCATCCTGTTCTGGATTAGCACTCAGCTCCCAGTGTCAGTGTTTACCATTCTAGAGGAGGCTATAACGCCTCACCCTTTGATGTAAGGTACCCAGGCAGCATCTTAAAAAGCAGAGACATCACCTTGCCGACAAAGGTCCGTATAGTTAAAGCTATGGTTTTCCCAGTAGTGATGTATGGAAGTGAGAGGTGGACCATAAAGAAGGTTGGTCACTGAAGAATTGATGCTTTTGAATTCTGGTGCTGGAGGAGACTCTTGAGAGTCCCATGGACCGCAAGAAGATCAAACGTATCCATCCTTAAGGAAATCAGCCCTGAGTGCTCACTGGAAGGACAGATCCTGAAGCTGAGGCTCCAATACTTTGGCCACCTCATGAGAAGAGAAGACTCCCTGGAAAAGACCCTGATGTTGGGAAAGATGGAGGGCACAAGGAGAAGGGGACGACAGAGGACAAGATGGTTGGACCGTGTTCTCGAAGCTACCAACATGAGTTTGACCAAACTGCGGGAGGCAGTGGAAGACAGGAGTGCCTGGCGTGCTCTGGTCTATGGGGTCACGAAGAGTCAGACACAACTAAACGACTAAACAACAACAACCCAGACTAAGGCACTGAGAGAACCAGAGGCCTCGACAGCACTTTCCCTCCCCAAAACCAACACAGCCATTCCCTCCAGTACGATTCCAGATGTCAGACACTAAAGGCCTTTGCCACATGTGAGGAATATTCTCAGAGGACAGTCTGCTCTTGTATCCTTGTGAGGCTCGCTTCCACTGCCAAGAAAACATGCCTTCCCCATGCCACACACAGGCTCATTTTACAAGATGCTGGCACACCTAAACCCACTTCATATTTACCCCCCCCCCCGTAGTAGCGAAGCAAGTTGCAAGTTGGAATAACCATAGCCATTTCTACAGTCCATTCGCGCCGGTCCTATTCTCACTGTGCAATGTTATTTATCACAACCGTTCCCCAAGGGAGCTTGCATGAAGTTATCCCATCTGATGCTCACAGCATTCCTCTGAGGCAGTTCTGCCTGAGGGAGTTACTTGCCCACAGGCCACCCAGCGAGAGCTTTATGGGTGAGCGAGGATACGAAGAGAGGCCTCCCCAGTTTGGGCTGGTCCAAGACAGGAGTAAACAACAACAGTGTGCAATTTTTATCGGGGGACCACTTCAGCCGTACCATCTCTGCTCCGGTTCCCTTCAAAACGAGGCTGGCCTCCAAATTGTGTTTTTAAAACCCTGGGCAGGATGTGTTTGCTTTTGCTAAATACACACAGCGCCAAGCTGTAAAAGCCACGCTTCACAGCAGGCCTCGCCAGCTGTGCTCTTCCTTGTCGAGAAACAGCTAAGTTAATGTTTCTCATCCCTCTCCCACGGCAACTATTTCACCGTGGTGGTTTCCTTGCTAAATGCGACGAGGGATATGCCTAGGTAGACGACATTGTTTATAAAGCCCAGGATATTATTCCGGGTGGGCTTGCAATGCTCCTCTTAATGAAGCCACTCATTCCGTTTCACTTGTTATAAGAATTGTAAGGTCCCAAATAAAAAACAAACGTTCATAAATGTACAGTGGTACCTCAGGTTAAGTACTTAATTCATTCCGGAGGTCTGTTCTTAACCTGAAACTGTTCTTAGCCTGAAGCACCACTTTAGCTAATGGGGCCTCCCGCTGCTGCCGCGCCGCCAGAACCCGATTTCTGTTCTCATCCTGAAGCAAAGTTCTTAACCTGAAGCACTATTTCTGGGTTAGCAGAGTCTGTAACCTGAAGCGTATGTAACCTGAAGCGTATGTAACCTGAAGCGTATGTAACCTGAGGTACCACTGTACAAGGCAAACACATTCAAAACTATATAAACAACGTGTCTGAAATAGTACAGGAGAGCAATCCTGAAGCCATTGTGACTCTCCTACAAACCATTTTGGCTCTCCCAAATTGACCTCAAATATTTCTCTGCAAGGAGGAAGGAAATGGGAGACCCTTTCCATTGACTTTTGCTTACCTGTCTTAAGGACATATCTGTGTATGAAGAGGGTGAGCCTGTGACCTGGATTCAGGAATTTAAGTATTTACCATCATAAAAGAATGGCCAGGCTGCCCAGGTAAAGCAATCAGTGACCATTAACAGATATTCTGGCAGACAGGATTTCTGCTGTAGACCACCTCCTTCTGTGTTGTATGTATGATGTTTTGGGGGGTGGACTTGGGCTACAGGGTGAGCAATTTCAAAAATCTATATAAGGGCTTATGCACCATTGTTCTGGGTTCCTCCTCCCTCCTGCGTGTGGTGAGTGAGAACCCTGTTGCAACAGATCAATAAAGATCAGGCTTACTAGCTGCTTTGCTTCTCACTATTCTCTGGTTGGCCTCTGTTATTTTCTCCTACCAATAGGGAACCCACTTAAGGACTCTATATGGGCTCTTGGATGCCCCATAAGGGAAAAGAAGCAGGTACTGTATTTTCTAAAACACACTTAAAAGCTTTTATTTTGCTTTGACAAACTTTCTGGCTATTATCTTCCACCGTCTGTCTTCCCATTTGTTTTCTCTGCTCTAAATGTCTCTTCCAAGCTTCTTTCCCGGGTCAAGGAGTTCATGGGACCTCTTACCTCCTTGCCTCCCAAATTCACAGTCCCACTTTGCTCTTGCCTGTTTAAGCAGATACTTCCAGACAGGTGTTTCTTGTGAGATCAATGCGGCTCATGCATGCAAGTTTTGTACAGTGTCCACACATCATAATCAGCATGAAAATACCAACCTGTATTTTTTTTTATCATTTAATTCTCATTTGTCCTTTCTGCAGAAAATTAAGGTTTTTTTAATTTATTTATTTTTTAAAAAAAACATTTGCAATATTAAGATGCCTTCTGGAATCATGTTCTATTAGGACATGTTCTCAAACTTTTTTTCTCTGGGCCACACTTCCAGAATAAAAATTTGCTCGTGTCACACTGAAATATTTATTGATAAGAAATACATTGGAAAACAAAAAGAAACAGCTCCCAGCCGTTCTTGATTTATAACCTAGAACACAACTACTTTATAATATAATCTTGGGGCATCCAGATAACATAAAACAATGCAGTTACATAAAACCACGAATCGCTCCCAAAATAAAATTATAAATGAGCCTGTTACATATGTATGCAAAGTCAATGGGAGGTGTGAGCTTGTTTTCCCCAGGTAATCTCATTTATATTAGATCTAATAGGGACAAGGGACACGGGTGGCGCTGTGGGTTAAACCACAGAGCCTAGGACTTGCCGATCAGAAGGTCGGCAGTTCGAATCCCCATGATAGGGTGAGCTCTCTCCCAGCTGCTGCCAACCAAGCAGTTCGAAAGCATGTCAAAGTGCATTGAATATTTACAGATGAATTGCAAACAAATAAAAACATTAGCAGTAATAACCTGCAGTTTCATAAGATTATATATTTAAAGTAGATAATTAAATGAGCAAATTAAATGAATTTGGATATGCAGAAGATATTAAAAAATAAATTTCAGGAACTGCAGAAAGAGGGGGAAGAAAGTCAAACTTTGCAATGTTAAATTGATTGTAAAACTAATGAAATGTATAAACTTGAAAAGTATAAATAAAAACTTTTAAAAAGAAAATAAATATGGTTTATTAACCCATCTACACCTTCAGTTAGCATGGATGAAGTCCAGCTCTTACAGCATGGTCATTTCAAGAGGAGCTTGTCTCTCACAGCAGTGCAGCCAGCCTTCAGCCAGCCTGCCCAAGATGGATCCCTATCTTCTTTCCCTTTTCCTGTCAGTTCACACCCAGTTACCCTGGCAACCTTCCAACCCCCCAGTTTCTGTTCACACCTCAGGGCAAGGGGGGAGGACAGTTCTCTTGCATTGCCAATGGCCCTCAATGACACTGTAATGTTTCTTAATGGCCAGATCGTTTTTCATAGGCCAGCCCAGGAATTCCTCTGCAGCTTGTATTTCTCCCTTCACATCCCAAATAACCAAAATCCTACCATTTATTAATTTCTAGGGTTGGGGGGAGGCTCCCAAATCTATAACAATAAAGTGATCAGAGGATGACCCTGGGTTGCAAAAAGGGGTTTTTTTTTAAGGAAAGTATTTATTGACTGCAGAAATGAAGACTGTTGATTGAGGGTGAAGTATAGGTGGGCTCCCATGAGGCAAGACACAGTGATAACAGCAAGAACCTTTATTGAACTACAAAACTGGATAACAGGGGCAAAGCAACTGCTTATATACATTTCTGAAGGCCTGGGCCACTCCCACTCCCAACGTGATTGGCTGTCTAAACTTCCAAGCTACGAATCATGACTCAGAGTTTAAGGGCCAATGGCAGAGGCCCAAATCCTGAAATGTCCTGTGATTGGATATCATGTACAAAATCAGAACACCAGAGCTCAGATTCTTTAGTCCAGACTCAAGCTCAGGCAAACACAGACCACTGTATACACAACAGAGGGTCACTGACCTGGGCTACTCTGATGTCCCTATAGTAGCTTTTAATTTTATGACTTTTAGTTCCCCTCACAGCTTTATCTCAGGAAAAAGAAAGCACCGTTGTATCTTAAAGTATTTCCATTCAGGCAGATGGCTCTTTACTGCATGCACAGGCTAAAGGATTAATTCGAGGTTCTACTCTAGAAGCAAGTGTATTGACAGCACTTTCAGCGAAAATAGAAACAGTCTACGCAATGAGCTTTCCCCCTACTGAGGCGTAACACAGTTATAAAAATAGCGCTGAAACAAAAGTGATATTATTATAGGCTTTTCTCCATCTCAAAAATTCTATTGCAGAAGCACACATTTCACAAGGGTGTAGCAGGGAAGACAGTGGCTTGCTTCCACTGGTAGATATTTTCCATCTCCCTTGCGAAAAAGGAAATTGCATGCAGCTCTGCAATTTTGCATTTTGCAGTGCACCTCGTTCTGTAATCCTCACATTTATTGCACTAGAATCGTTACACGTGACTACTAAGGCGAGTGCCTTCAGAATCACTCCTCTTATATGGGAGCCAGTGTGGTGTAGTGGTTAAGAGCGATAGACTCGTAATCTGGGGAACCGGGTTCGCTTCCCCGCTCTTCCACCTGCAGCTGCTGGGTGACCTTGGGTTAGTCACACTTCTCTGAAGTCTCTTAGCCCCACCCACCCCACAGAGTGTTTGTTGTGGGGGAGGAAGGGAAAGGAGAATGTTAGCCGCTTTGAGACTCCTTCGGGTAGTGATAAAGCGGGATATCAAATCCAAACACCACTTCTTCTTCTTCTTCTTCTTCTTCTTCTTCTTCTTCTTCTTCTTCT
>JAXCMG010000117.1:1240883-1264698 GCA_034642415.1 Podarcis siculus
ATAATAATAATAATAATAATAATAATAATAATAATAATAATAATAATTATTTATTATTTATACCCCACCCATCTGGCTGGATTTCCCCAGCCACTCTGGGCGGCTTCCAACAGAATATTAAAATACAAAATAGACATGACTTTTAAAGGGTGGTTGTATTTCACACATCTGGTTCTTTTCTTCCAAATATCTTCTGCGGCACAGTCCTATAACCATCAGGACCACAGTCTACAGGAAAGCGGATTATAATTCTCCCCAAAATTTGCCTCTCCTGCAAACCAACTACTAGCCCGGGGAGGAAGCTTCCGTTGGTAGCAGTGGAAGTTTCTCTCGCAGAGATAACACTTTTATGGGGAGATGTAGTTTTCCGCAAGGACCATGGAGGAAGGGTAGCACAAAAACACATACCACATGTCTAGTCGGGATCAATTTGGCTATAATTTTGAAGAAATAAGGAGACATGTTAAATGCAAACATGTACAATGGTACCTCGGGTTAAGAACTTAATTCATTCTGGAGGTCCGTTCTTAACCTGAAACTGTTCTTAACCTGAGGTACCACTTTAGCTAATGGGGCCTCCCGCTGCCGCCGCACTGCCGCTGTGCAATTTCTATTCTCATCCTGAATCAAAGTTCTTAACCCGAGGTACTATTTCTGGGTTAGCAGAGTCTGTATCCTGAAGCTTCTGTAACCTAAAGCGTCTGTAACCCGAGGTACCACTGTATTCATCATCTTGTCTTGCTTGACCCTTAGCTAATCATAGCCTACGTTGTCCCCAGATGGGCAGGGTATTATTATTAACAACAGCAACAACATTCCTCCTCCTCCTCCTCCCCCTCTTCTTTTTCTTTTTCTTTTTCTTCTTCCTGTGCAGTTTGCAGCTTACAAGTGATGGATCCCAACAGAAGGTAAAAATGTAATTTATGTAATGGAACATAAATAAGTTTCTTAAGACTCACCCTTGTTTGCCTATGTCTTAACAGAGGGCCTTCTCTGTAGTGGCGCCCAGCCTGTGGAACACCCTCCCATCAGATCTCAAGGAAATAAACAACTACCTGACTTTTAGAAGACATCTGAAGGCAGCCCTGTTTAGGGACGTTTTTAATGTTTGATCTTTTATCGTGCTTTTAATTCTGTTGGGAGCCACCCAGAGTGGCTGGGGAAACCCAGCCAGATGAGCGGGGTATAAATTCTTATTCTTATTCTTATTCTTATTACTTATTGTCATTCTGTAATTTTACACTAACATTCACAAGTTACTCTTCTGTTTTCACAATTGCCACATCTGTAACCACATAATCCTTAGGCTTACCTGTGCTGGAGGTTGCAACATCCTCAGTTTTCCTTGAGTTTGACCTACTGCACAGGCTCTTTCCTGCATCCTAAAAACAACACTTTCTGTTGTGTTTTGCTTCAGCCTGCTAAGATTTATCGCAGCAGAAATCATGCTGACAAGCTATGGGAGGATCTATCGTTTGATTAAGTGATTAATTCCAGAATTGATGTCTTGGCCAATATCTCCCGTGAAGAATCCTCAGAATGCTACACCTCCAGGCACAAGAAAGTATAAAGTTTAAATTTAGCAGGGCTGTTCACAGAAGCAATAGCCGGGACTGCATACACTCCTTGCTAAAAAGTTTAAATTGTGATTGGGAAACAGAGGAGCAGATTTTCACAATTCTGGTCATTTAGCTTCACTCCTCCCTCCTGCTGCCAATAATTTTAAGAACAGAAGAAGATAGTAGGAGTCCTGCTGGATTAGATCCTGAAGGGATGCAGGTGGCGCTGTGGGTAAAACCTCAGTGCCTAGGACTTGCCGATCGTATGGTCAGCGGTTCGAATCCCCGCGGCGGGGTGAGCTCCCGTCGTTTGGTCCCAGCTCCTGCCCACCTAGCAGTTCGAAAGCACCCCTAAGTGCAAGTAGATAAATAGGTACCGCTTTATAGCGGGAAGGTAAATGGCGTTTCCGTGCGCTGCGCTGGTGCTGGCTCGCCAGAGCAGCTTCGTCACGCTGGCCACGTGACCCGAAAGTGTCTCCGGACAGCGCTGGCCCCCGGCCTCATAAGCGAGATGAGCACGCAACCCCAGAGTCGGTCACGACTGGCCCGTACGGGCAGGGGTACCTTTACCTTTACCTTTTTCCCAACCTGATGCCCATGGGAAGTCAACAAACAGGACATGTGCACAACAACATTCTCCCACTCATATTCTCCAGCAGCTAGTAATCGAAGGCAATGTGCCTTCAGCACTGAGGGCAGTAGACAGGATTGAATTTGACAGTTCAAATTGCCCATTCACCCAGTTTGGGGAGATACCTTTGGGAGTCCTCACAATTCCTTCTTTTTTGCCACCCTGAATGGGGCAGCTGAGATGGATGAGATGCTAGAGACGAGTGTCAAATCATGAGGCCCCTTGACCCCTGTCCCTCTTGGCTTATTAAACCTAGCAGATGAGAGTTGACTGGTTGGGTCCAAAGTACTGTTCCTAATCGGAGCCAGATGTATCTACCAATTTCAGTTCCTCGGATTCTCATTTTCCCCCTTTCTAAAGTTCAGTTCCTCCTATTTGCATATACAGTTGTGATTAATAATAATAATAATCTCCACTTGAAAATTCTTGCCCATTTTTACCACATTTCTCCTCCCACGAACACTTTTGTATGCAATCTTGCCTTTTGCATAGATTTTTGCAAGCCGTTTTTAATCCAGAACAAACGCAATTTTGTACATTGTTTTCACTAATATTTGAATTTTGGTATGTGTTTTTTGGTTGGAAAACTGCCTCATAAAATTCAGAGAAATGGGAATTGCAAAGGAAAACTGTCACATATTGATCGGCCCAGGAACAATTAATTTTGTAGGTTCACAATAAAGGTAAAGGACCCTGAACGGTTAAGTCAAAGGTGACTATGCAGCACTCATCTCACTTTCAGGCCGAGGGAGCCAGCGTTTCTCCACAGACAGCTTTCTCAGCCCCTCCTCTCTCAGAACATTGTTCAGAAGAGTTCCCTGTTCTCTGGAGAGACTTCTAGGGGTGCTGGTCGCTGCAGGCTGGAGAGGAGGAGGAGGAGGCAACAACAGAAAACTTACCTTCCATGAACTTCCTTAGGTTAACTTATCTTGGGATCTTAGGCTGCAGTCCCACACCCGCTTACCTGGCCTCAATGAATTAAATAGGACGTACTTCTGAGTAAATGTGCTTAGGGTTGCAGCCTAAGCCATTTGCAATGGCTTTCCTTCCTATTTATCCATATACCTATCTCCCCACATCCCCTGTAAATCCTGCCAGTGAGCTGAGACACTCTTGAAGCATTGTTGACCAAATATATGTTTCTTTTCATATGCCAAATGAATGTTCCATGCTGGCTTCAGTACTTGGCTTTAGTAAGATACAATCTTAATCTAATGAAGAGCTGACATGGAAGCCGCAGCTGAAAATCTTCCTTTTAATCAGGCCTGTAATTTTATACTAGTTTAGGCACCCAGTACCTCTTCTTCCCAGAACACCAGAGACATGCTTTTGCTTTTTTTCTTCTTTTCAAAATAATGTAATCATGTCTACAGCCCTGTAGCATAATGAGAAGCAAATGTTCTGGGGCCTCCAAACTAGGACCAAATATGATTCATTTACTTCATCCAGGAGAAGAAAGCCTGTTCCTCCTTCATTTGTGTCCTGCTTGTTGCAGAACCTACTCCAAGAAGCCATGGATGGGGGAAAGGAGGAAACATACAGAGCTTACATTGTTGTTGTTATTTATTATTATTATTATTTGTATACCACTCTATATCCACAGGTCTCCCAAGTGGTCTTGATCTGCTATCAGAAAATACTGTATTTTTCGCTCTATAAGATGCACATTTTCCCCTCCAAAAATTAAGGGGAAATGTGTGTGCGTCTTATGGAGCGAATGCAGGCTCCTTGGCTTCAGTGATAGCAACCCGAAGCCTCCGAAGCGCAGTGGGAGCGCTCCCGCCGCGCTCCGGAGGCTTCGGGTTGCCTTCACTGAAGCCTGGAGAGTGAGAGGGGTCGGTGCGCACCAACCCCTCTTGCTCTCCAGGCTTCAAAGATAGCCGCCTGAAGCCTCCAGAGCGCGGTGGGAGCTCCCGCTGCGCTCCGGAGGCTTCGGGTTCCTTTCGCTGAAGGGTAGGTGCCCCTTCAGCTAAGCAGGAGGAAAAATGGAAGGGGCTCTGTTTCTCCTGCCGCTTCGCTGAAGGGGCGCTGTGCAGAGAGGGGGAGAATTTTTTTTCTCTTGTTCTCCCCCTCTAAAACAAGGTGCGTCCTATGGTCTGGTGTGTCCTATAGAGCGAAAAATACAGTATTCTTTCTGAATCCAAGTACAGATATTCTCATGATTCTCCCTGATTGAAGCCCACAAACCACTGGAGATTTGCAGACCAGTTTGATAACCTCTGGTCTAGCTTCTAGCCCACCACTAAGGAACCTGTGTGCATTTCACAAGGTCATTTTGGAAAATACACACTATCAGCATTTATATTTCACAAGGAACCTTCCAAGCTTACCAGTAGCTTTGGGAACAAGAGCTACTGAGAAACCATAAGACATGAGAAACCCTCAAACATTTTCAATGCACTTCAGGCTGTGAAACCCATTTCATGTACTGTGATCTATAGGATGTGTCCTGCTCCTGCTGCCACAAAGTCCATTCTCTCAATATGCAACACAATATGTCATTGAGTTGATGCTTTCCTATCAGTTATGTTTTCACCTGGAGAAACAACATGTCCACTTCCTGCATCCTCCCCTGGACAATGAGATCCAGCACTGAGGGCCTTCTGGTGGTTCCCTCATTGCAAGAAGTGAGGTTACAGGGAGCCAGGCAGAAGGCCTTCTCGGTAGTGGCGCACGCCCTGTGGAACGCCCTCCCATCGGATGTCAAGGAAATAAGCAGCTATCCAATTTTTAAAACACATCTGAAGGCAGCCCTGTTTAGGGAAGTTTTTAATATTTAATTTAATGCTGTATTGTTTTTAACACTTGATTGGGAGCTGCCCAGAATGGCTGGGGAAACTCAGCCAAATGGACGGGGTATTAAAAAGTATGTTCTTCTTGTTGTTGTTGTTGTAGTAATTTTCTTGGGGCACAGTAGGGCTGCAGAAGGTATCTGTGATCCCACCTTATTACAGTGATACCTCGGGTTAAGTACTTAATTTGTTCCGGAGGTCCGTTCTTAACCTGAAACTGTTCTTAACCTGAAGCACCACTTTAGCTAATGGGGCCTCCTGCTGCCGCCGCGCTGCTGGAGCACGATTTCTGTTCTCAACCTGAAGCAAAGTTCTTAACCTGAAGCACTATTTCTGGGTTAGCGGAGTCTGTAACCTGAAGCGTATGTAACCTGAAGCGTATGTAACCTGAGGTACCACTATATTGGGTGCTAAAAGCTAACAGCATAGCCAAAAGGTTGAGCAATGAGCAGCCATAATTGCATAGTACAGATTTACCTTTGCGAACGTAATAGCAATGTATAAGAATCTCGCTCACAGTTTGTGGGAGAGTGGTTAAATCGGAAGCATCGCTGAGAGCTTGCTTCTCTGCGGAGTCCGGTTAGGCAAATGTATGTTGTGCCAAGGGCCATTCATCATTTCTCCCTGCATAACATCTAAGTGTTTCTTAATTACCCTAATGTTTTTGCTTCGGATGACTTTGACTTAGGGGTCATTCCACATGTCAGTTACCACTTCTGTAACCGAGTGATTCTTGACAGTTTCTCGTATCTCATTGCGCGTTCTTTTCCTTCCGAGCATTATCTCCTCGGATGGAATGAAAATTGTAACTTTGGATGACATTGCCCATTAGGGTTTTATATACCTCGATTAATAACCTCTTAAAGCCATCACTTTCTCCACCGTCTTCTGCCTCCCCCTAATGCGTATAAACAACATGTCTTTTGTTAGCTAAACTGCATCGACTTCGTGTTTTCATTTTGGAATAAATCCATCCCCACTTTCTGAGTGTCACAGTCATTTTCCTACAGACATTAGCAGATCTGTGCCTTGAGGGAGGCAGAAGGCAAATTGCCAGCTTAAGTATGGAGGAACTGCAGAATAGTCGGCTAGCATGTCTGAAAGAGTAGCTTTGACACTGGGGCAGTGGCTGGGCAACCCAGAATGGACAGTAAAAGAGGGGTGATAATCTCATTCCTCAAGTCTTTATAAAGAGTGCAAGCCAGAAGGGCATGCGCCACCGATTCGGTACTGCCATCTCCACAGGGACATAAGCGTTTTTCATGAGGAATCTGTTGGAATCGTCCCTCAAGTACAGCCGAGGGCAATACAATACATTCAATCCTGCGAGAGTAAAAGCGAGTCTATATTTTGGAATTGCTAGGTTATGCAGATAGGATGCCAGAGAATCAAAACGGGAAGGTGGATTTGTTTGTTTGTTTGTTTGTTTTCAAAAAAATTATTGGTTTTCTCTTATAACATAAACAGAAAAGAAAAACATTACACTTAACACAACATAATAACATAATAACAATAAAAACAAAACAGTGAAAGAAGCAATATTTCTTCTTATTTCCTGGTATATTTACATTGCTAAAAGACTTCCTCGACACCCTCCAATCCAAATTTCATCATATCACATATTTAGCAGTTCCCAATTTCATATTTTATAACGCCAATATCTTTCCCCCCCAATTACGAATTTCTAATCTTTACTCCCTATTGTAATCCATAATATTCACCTTTTTTCCCTCAGCCTAATCTGCTACTTCTAAGAGTTTCTTAATATCTTATATTACAATATCTAGCTAAATATTCCTTAAATTTCTTCCAGTCTTCTTGTGTTTCCTTCTCTTTCTGGTCGCGGATTCTTCCAGTCAGGTCAGCCAGCTCTAAAAAGTCCATCACCTTCATCTGCCATTCTTCTACTGTAGGTATTTCTTGCAATTTCCAATTTTTGGCTAATAAAAGTCTTGCTGCTGTAGTGGCATACAAAAACAATCTAACATCCTTGGGTAATTCCGATCCTCTTATTCCAAGTAGGAAGGCCTCTGGTTTCTTAATAAATGTATTTTTCAACATTTTTAAAAATTCATTATAAATCTTTTCCCAGAAGTCTTTCACCTTGGAACACGTCCACCACATATGATAAAAAGTACCTTCTTTCTCTTTACATTTCCAACATAAATTATCCTTAGTGTGGGGGAAGGTGGATTTAGGGCATGCCTTTCTCTGATGTCATTACAGATAAGCAAAGGGAAAATGGCTGCTGAGCTGCACCCACTATTGTGAGGCCAGAGGAGGTGATGATGATGATGATGTCTCTCAAGCTGCTCTTATTGGCTGTGGACGCCCTGTGATGTCACATAAGCACATGGCATCTCAGTGGATATACAAAAGCTGCCCAAGGGGAAAACCCAAGGCAAAGCTTGAAAAGGACACAGTGGACAACAGTTGTGTCATTCAGTACTTGGTGATCTCCTTCCGCATGGAGGTGAAATGGCAAATGGAAGGAGGCCATCATCCGTCAATGAAATGCTGTGGAGCAACGAGAAGGCAAGTGTACCTGCTGAGCAGGACTGTGATGGCCTGGGAATCGGATTCAGAGGCTGAACCTGAGGAATCCCAGCCTGCACAGGAGTCCCTTCCTCCAGAACCAGCTGAGCCGGGGCTGGGGCTTGAACCTGAAGGGTCCTCACCTGTGCTGGATCCTCAGGAACAGACATCAGCTGAGTCTGCTCTGGCCCCGGAGGTGATGGAAGACCCATTGCCTGCAGGTGCTCCACTCTCAGCCCCGTCAGGGGAAGGTGAGGTTGCCTCTGGGTCCAGTAACCCTCCAGCCTCTCCTGAGCTGCAGAGGCTCAGGGTAGAGAGGCGGAGGGAACTAAGTTCTCACAGGAGGAGTGCTCGCCTCCAGGCCAGGAGAGGTGAGTCACCTGTGGACCAGGGCCGCCCTATGCCTCGGGGCAGATAAAAGCCAGCCAGCCCAGTCCCAGGTTGCAGGAGCAACATTGTTGGTAACCTGTTCCTGCTGGCACCCTGTCCTGCTCTTCTGCCAGAGTTCCTCACCACACCCAACTCCTTGCCCTGGACCCCACTTCAGGCTTGACAAACAGCCTCCATACCCCACCCTTGACCTTGGACTGGACTCGGACCACGCTGCACGGGAACCCCCCAGGACCAGCACAAGGACCATGGCTTGAAAGCGGCAGATATCTATGGTTGGAAGCTGGCGATGGACCTGGCAGAAGCTGTGATTAGCATGTGGAAGCCCGGGATGCCACAGGGCTGGAGGAGGCTGAGGTTTGTGCATGTAAGCTGGTTGAAATTCACCTTCAGAAGGCCATTGACAAAAGTTGTGTGTATATTTGTGGGCTGATGCTGGGGTAAGTATGAATGGAGAGTGGACATAGGTCACCTACCAGACAAGGTATGCCTGGGAATTGCATGGTCAGATAGCGGTGTAGGCTGCCCTTCAGGCTCCGGGCAAATGAACCACTGGATATTCATGGGTGGAAGCCAGCAAAGGTTGGCAGGCTGGCCAGTGGAGGTTGCTGGGTGATAACTGTTGAACAAGGGCCATTCCCCTCACCGTATCTGTGTTTGCCTTTCATGGATGTCACAAGCCGACGAGGCTTTCCCTGAAAGCAGCAATGAAGGGGACAGAAGATCTTAAGCAAGCCATCTTCTACTTCTAAATGAAGGTATTTCTAAATACATCTAAGTAACGTTCATGGCTGGTGCTAGAGGAGACTCTTGAAAGTCCCATGGACTGCAAGAAGATCAAACCTATCCATTCTTATGGAAATCAGCCCTGAGTGCTCACTGGAAGGACAGATCCTGAAGCTCAGGCTCCAATACTTTGGCCACCTCATGAGAAGAGAAGACTCCCTGGAAAAGACCCTGATGTTGGAAAAGATGGAGGGCACAAGGAGAAGGGGACGACAGAGGACAAGATGGTTGGGCAGTGTTCTCGAAGCTACCAGCATGAGTTTGACCAAGCTGCAGGAGGCAGTAGAAGACAGGAGTGCCTGGAGTGGTCTGGTCCATGGGGGCACGAAGAGTCCGACACGACTAAACGACTAAACAACAACAACAATGTTCGTGGCATTCCCCTTTCCAGTACCAGGATGGGAGGCTGTGCAGATGCATCCCTAAGCAGTTGCCGTGGGCTACAAACTTCCTGTGATGTCACATTGACATGATTGGTCTGAGAAGTTTGGAGGAATGCGCTGAAGCTGGGACTGGATTGTCAGAGATAAAAATGAAATTAATTTGCTTCTCAAAGTTTCCCCTCAAAATTCCCCTCTGCAAATTTTAGTGTTGTCTTGAATACCTGACAGGTATCATTCATCACTCTCTCAAACTTCCCACACATTTAAGTTTTCTATGGACACTTTGTTCCATCAGAAGGGTGTGTGTGTGTGTGTGTGTGTGTGTGTGTGTGTGTGTGATATTGCAGGAGGACAGAGTGTTCTTCGTGGAAGGTTCGACTTGCTCATTTTACACATTTTTAACTGTGGGCTTTATTGCCGTCTTTTAAATTATATTACTATTACATTTTTATTTCTGCATGCCACTTTGTGGACGCATCAGGGTTCAAAGGTGGGACAGGAGTTTTAAAAAGAGAATAAACGAATGTTCTCTGAACACGTACATATTTGCCAACGTTGTTTGCAATCTAGTTATATTTGATTTCACTATTTGATATCTGACAGCTGACACTATTGGATAGTTGACATATGGTGCTTAGTATTTGCTTGTATTTGATAGTTGCCATGCAATGGCATTAAGTATTTGACAGCTGAGAATACATGAGATCTCATACTTGATGTCTGCCAAAATCAATCCTACCGGGAGATGCCAAAAAGTCTAAGGCACTTGAATTTCAGCTTTGGAGGTGAAATTTCACCTTCAAACCACACATCTAGTTCCAAACTTGCACAATGAAAAATGGTGAAATCTGGAATTTGGGTAGAGTTCAAATTGCTCTGAGCATTTCATTTCGGCTCTGCTTATTTATCCACCTCATGGCATTGACCACGCTGTCTTCCTTGTGTTTGGGAGAACATCTGCAGTGGGGAGCCTTTTTCTACTTGTGGAAGTTCCCCCTGCAATAACGAACCTGAGCTTCCAAGGGCCTTAATCATGCAGAGAGCCGCTCCACGAGCATAAAAGGCTCCTCACCACAGAAGCTTACAGCTAAACACAGAGAGGGTAGAAGGAGCAAAAGTGTTGTGTGACCACCTGCCATCGTATTCTTCCAAAATTGGTCCTTTGCAGCAAGTAACCCCTGGACGGTTAAGTCCAGTCCAAGACGACTATGGGGTTGTGGCGCTCATCTCGCTTTCAGGCCGAGGGAGCCGGCGTTTGTCCACAGACAGCTTTCCAGGTCATTTTGAAATCTGCACTGAAAGGGCACAGGTTTTCCAACATTTCACATGTCAAAGCTGCTGTGGTGAGGGAACTGAAAGCAGTACGAAAAGAGGACTTCTCCAGAAGTTCCCAACAGTTCCATGAACGTTGTCAACAGTGCATTGTATCGGGGGGGGGGGGGCTATTTTGAAGGCCTGTAACAGAGGTCAGCAACCTTTTTCAGCCGTGGGCCGGTCCACCATCCCTCAGACCATGTGGTGGGCCGGACTGTATTGGCGGGGGGATGAAAGAATTCCTATGCCCCACAAATAACCCAGAGATGCATTTTAAATAAAAGGACACATTCTACTCATGTAAAAACATGCAGATTCCTGGAACGTCTGCAGGCCAGATTCAGAAGGTGATTGGGCCACATCCGGCCCCCAGGCCTTAGGTTGCCTACCCCTGGCCTGTAAGTTATGTATGTTCGAATATTTCTCGCTGTCCTTTTTCTGTGACCATTCACCGAACTTTCCGGTCACACCTTATAGATAGATACTAGAAACATGTATAATTTTGTTTCCTGAAAGAGATACACAGCTCATTAACGTGTCCTCCTTAATTACAGTACATCAAGTGACCTCATCCTCTCAGATATTCTCCCACTTTTGGAAAAAACAAACACTCCCCTCTCCTCTGCTTCCCATTCTAAGCATTCTGCTTTAGTTTCCTACTTAAAGAATTGCACAATGGCTCTGTGCTGGAAACTCTTGACAGCGTTCTGAGTCATAGGCTTCTAAAGAGGGGTGGGGAAAGGTCAGGAGATCTTTGCTAACTTAAGCCCAAACAAGGGCTGCATGGAAATACTTGGGCTCTGAGTGAAAGGATGAACTCTTGGTTTCTATTTAACATTGACTGACTGCAGGAGACCATTCTGCATGGCAATGTGAGTCACTGGGTGTTTTGATAAGAGAATGACCTCTCCTTGAATCAGTGGCATACCTCCTAAATGTACCAACCCAAGGTGGACAATGCCTATAATATTTAGAGTTTCTCAAGTGCTTTATTTACATCACTGCAGCAATCTTTTAAAGTACATCAATGCCGTCCCTATATTACAGATGGGAGAGGCTGTAGCTCAGTGGCTTCCCTAAGGCCCCCTAGAAAACACAGTATAGATTTGATTTGAAGCAGAGGTTATCTGGTTCATTAATTATGGCACAACCTTATACATGTGTAAGTAAGTCCCATTGAGTTCCTTGGGACTTACTTTCAGGCAGGTGTGTATAGGGCTGCAGCTTAGTCTATTTGCACATCCGTTGCTGTCATGTGGCAGCTTTCATCTAATACTGCAGCTATCTTCAGCAAAAATATACCTGTTTTCCTAGTTGACTACCACTCTTTGGTATAAAACGCATCAATTTTGCTAGTGCAAAATAATTTTTGAAAGTGCTAGGTCCAAAAGACGCTAGACCTAGACAAAGAACTAATGGCGAGATTTGCAAAATGTCCACAAGGGTGGCTCCTACACTGTAGAATATTATTTATTTATTTACTTACTTACATACATACATACATACATACATACCCCACCCATCTGTCTAGGTTTCCCCAGCCATTCTGGGTGGCTCCTAACAAAATATTTAAAACATGATAAAACATCAAACATTAAAAACATTAAAATCTCAATGACTACCCAAAAGTCCATTTCCAGATCCTTGAAAATTTAATTGCAGCCGGAAGTCCAGTTACAACCAAAGTCAAGCTACAACCAATGAAAATTTCTATTGCATTCCCAGTCTTGGCCTATTCATCTGCCTGTGTTCAAAACAACCTTCAGGCTGTTGCTAAGTTGATCATGTACGCTGTCAGCCAAAGGGGAGAGGAGCAGGCAGAATAATGATTTTTAAAGACTTAGCTGCTTTAAGTTTAACTTAAAAAAAATTTTTTTTTGTTCCTGATGAACATACTCATTCAGTCCAGCAGAATATTTTGCAGTTAAGAATGGCTTCTCAGCTACTGTCAACCGTTGCCGTTAAAGGCAATGTGTCACTGGAAAATCAGATTATCCTTTTCGCAGGGTGGCCCACTGAACTTTCTGCAGCCCAGACAGAATCTTTGGGAGCTACTCCTGTACTTTCAACTCCTCCAACATTAAATCAATTTTTCCTGTTATTTTGATGCATTCCATTCTAAGGCTGCCTGTTGCTGGAGTAAAATGGAGTTGCATTTCTGTGGGTAGAGGGCGTTTTCGTCTTTCTCCTCCGCTGCAAATATCACAACAATCCCTCGTTTCTGCTGAGTTCGCTGTTCCTTTGCTTAGCAAATTCTCTGTGTTTTTGTTGGCTTGGACAGTACTGCAGATTTCAGAATCGACAAGCAGCAGTTTGACTGAGATAAATTTTGTAACAGACATGCTAAATGCCTCTTGTCCTGAATGGGGGTGATTAGATGTCGATAGCATACACATCCATGTATTTAAAGATCTTAGGTATCCCTTCCTATTGCAGTGAAGGTCTTTCAGCGCAGATTGCCTTTAGCGGCAAAATGAATAGTAGAAAACTATTACCTGCTGGAACCTATGTCTGTGGGGCATTGCCTTAAAAACTTGGCGTTTTGGATCTGGTGGGACGGTTCATGTGCAGAATTTTGTTATCTTTTGCCCCAGTTTTATTATTGACATTTATGTCACGATGGCAATTGTGCAAATAGTGAGTTGGTCATATTAAGCAAGGCATGTGATCCTCATGAGATGACACCTTGGGGGGAGCAGTCTTGCATTTAGCACAGAATACCCAAATCCTCATCCCAGAAGTCTTCACCTCATTGCCTAAAGCATAAAATATGGTTACAAAAGTTGGGCGCCATCCCCACTCTCTGCCGAGCAGTAACAAGGTCCAGGGGGGTCCATGTCAGGAGTTCAGCCTACGCCGAGTAGGACCCTGGCAGAGACACATGCCCGACTGGCATGTTCTCTCCCTCCTGGTCTTTCGTTCGGGAGCTTCAAAAGCTTTCCTCAGCCCGAACATCACAGCGACCGATGCCAACAGACATCGGCACACTTAGGGATCCGCAGAGTCTTCACAGCTTGTGTAACAGACCTCAGCAACTCAACATTTTGGCTAATCTACTTTATTTACATATAAACACACAAGGAGCACTGCAACATGGCTCTCTCTCTCTCTAGCATCAGACAGCAAAGAGGGGAAAAACAACAAAGGACAACAGTACCACTTCAAGGAACATAATAACACAAACATCCTGTCTCTGTCACTTCCCACTCTGTGGAGTCAAAACATATACCGTCATGTGAAAGACAAAAATCCCAAGACTGCAATCACGGAGCAGGAATTCTAACAGTCCAGGCATTAACCCAGGGCCTGTGCTCCTTTGGATTATGAAGACATGGCGGAGACTGCCGTAGTTTTAAGAAATATGACTTCTTCACATATTTACACCTGAGTTTGGATGGTCTTACAGCATGGTCATCTCAAGAGGGGCTTGTTCCCTGCAGCAGTGCAGCCCTGGAGTCCAAGGCATCTCTCCCAGCCAGCCTTCAGCCAGCCTGCCCAAGATGGATCTCTGTCTGTGTTCTCCGACCTTCTTTTTCCCAGCACACCTTGCTAAAGACACTCTTTTCCTGACACCTCAAACACACAGTTACTCTGGCAACCTTCTCTCTACCCAGGCCCAAGATTGCGTTTCGATACGCCATCAACATCTTTTGCTGCTTCCCTATTCCAGGTGAGGCCCTGATTTGGAAGGGAAGTCTAGCCTGCAGTTTTACACAATGACCTGCAATCTTCCATTCAATGTTTCAAATAATAAAAATCCTACCATTTATTCATTTCTACAGTGTAGTCCCCCATCCCCCCCCCCAATCTGTAATAATATACAGTGTGGGATGGTGACAGTGGCTAAAGTGTGGAGACTTCATATGAGGAAACCTATGTAGTAATCAATTTTCATCAGTATGCCTGTTATTAAAGTCCATGGAGGGTGCCATCTTTGTTCTCCGCTGTGGCATATTCAGCTTCTCATTCTGTTTTTCTTCTGACACCATGTTATATCTCTGGTCTCTGGTCTCTCATGAATGGGCAGACGCTATCCTGACTTTGTAACAACTTTTATTCAGTCTTCCAGTACTTTCTTTTTAACAAAATGGTGTGTACTATATTGTCCCATCTAGTAGCCCGAGAGAAATATATTCCCAACTTGTTCTATATGAGGGATAGGTAGACTGAGGTCCTACAGATGTTGTTGGCCTCCAACTCCCATCAGTTGGCATGGCCAACTGTCAGGGATGAAGGGAATTGTAGTATACCAAGAACTGGAGGGCCACAGCTTGTCCATCCTTGTTCTATATGTTACAAAGTTCATAGCTGGGCACCCACAGTGACCATGTGACCAAAATTAACCAATCACACAAGAGTTACTAGGGAACATTCCAGAATTAAACACATAGTAATGCATTTAAGGCAGGGATGCGGGTGGCGCTGTGGGTAAAGCCTCAGCGCCTAGGACTTGCTGATCGCATGGTCGGCGGTTCGAATCCCCGCGGCGGGGTGAGCTCCCATCTTCGGTCCCAGCTCCTGCCCACCTAGCAGTTCGAAAGCATCCCTAAGTGCAAGTAGATAAATAGGTACTGCTTTCTAGTGGGAAGGTAAACTGTGTTTCCGTGTGCTGCGCTGGTGCTGGCTCGCCAGAGCAGCTTCGTCACGCTGGCCACGTGACCCGGAAGTGTCTTCGGATGGCACTGGCCCCCGGCCTCTTAAGTGAGATGGGCGCACAACCCTAGAGTCGGACACGACTGGCCCGTACGGGCAGGGGTACCTTTACCTTTACCTTTAATGCATTTAAGCATTCCCAATTCCAGTAAATTAAATCACTATACTTAACACCCCTGCCCCATTCCACTGGTGTCCCAGGAGGTGAGATGCATCTGCTAAGGCAAAAAAAGGGGGGAAAAACTTTCTATTCCCTGCCTATGTCTCTTTTCTCTTTCAGCTATCGCTGTAATGCCCTTTTATCCAACATCTGACCATCTTCTTCTGCTTTTACATTCCGGCATCTCCTTAAGGCACATCTGTTTACTCTGGCTGACCCGTCTTCCTTTTCACTTTGCTTTCCTTTTCTCCCTAATGCCTCTTGACTTTAATCACAGATCGTAAGCCTACAGGCTGGGGCCTCTTCTATTTTTACTTTCTTCTTCACGTCTCCTAGTCATTTCAGGCTCTTGATAAATAATAAATACCAGCAACAATGCAGCACTCTGGCACAGGACCCAGCCTTGGAATTTGGTTACATACAAAGTTGTTTTGTGGAATTGAGTCTCCCACTAGTTTCAGCACCACCATTCAGGCTCGAGGGGCCTCCATATTGGTTTCAGACATGGGGGTAGAAGTCAGGACCCTACTCAGGAGAAAGGGCAGGGTCGGCCCAAGAGACTTTGGCACCTGAGGCGAACCACAACATGGTGCCACTCCTCCTGGCCAGGGAATAAGAGGTGAGTGAAGAACTATGTCAGGAACAAGGGGTGGAATAAAGATCTACATTGGGATCTGCTGCCCCGTGGACCCTGCTGCCTGAGGCGGTCACCTTGCCTCATGGGTGAGCTGGCCCTGAGCAGGAGGGCATGAAAAGTAGCATTTTGAAGTAAGTGAGGTAATACACATTACCCTCTAAAAGCACCCATTATCCCAAGACCATTAAATCTGGAGTCTAATAATCACGTAGTTGCCCCACTGGAAGAATCCATGGTAATGAAACAGTGTGTGACATGTATGATTCCTGCTTACAGAACAAAGTGTGTACAGTGGTACCTCGGGTTAAGTACTTAATTCGTTCCGGAGATTCGTTCTTAACCTGAAACTGTTCTTAACCTGAAGCACCACTTTAGCTAATGGGGCCTCCTGCTGCCGCCGCACCGCCGGAGCCCGATTTCTGAAGCAAAGTTCTTAACCTAAAGCACTATTTCTGGGTTAGCGGAGTGTGTAACCTGAAGTGTATGTGACCTGAAGCGTACGTAACCCGAGGTACCACTGCCCTACCAGTGTAAGATACAGCCTGAGCCATTTAAGATCCTGAGATAAGTCGAATCCATCTGCTAGGCTCCAGTTACTTCCTAATAAGCATTGCTTCCAAACATCGCATTTAATAATAGGTGGATACAGAGGACCATATTTTACAGATGGCGTGGTGGGTGATTGTCCATACAGTTCATTTGCTTGGAATCAGTTGAGAACACTTGCTGTGTATGAATGGATGGCCTTGGAGGAATATAGATAACCAATTCACCACATTTTTCAACAGGCCCAAAACGCATTAGTGGCTTGTCCCTGTTCAGTACATGTGAATTTCTACCTAGATATGTCAAGATTTTCCAAGGACTGCAGAGACATGATCAGGTGTGTGTGTACAGGACGTCTACCCATTTCTACATTGTCAGACCTCCCAAGTGTCCTTATTTTCCAGGGACAGTCCTGGATTTACAGAAGTCATCCCAGTTTCTGATTTGATCGTGGAATGTCCCGCTTTTCCTTAGGATGTCCCTGTTTTCATCAGAGAAATGTTGGAGGGTTTAGAGTTATGCAACCCCCGAGCCAAGGAGATAAGTAATTCTACAAAGTTTGGAAGACATCTTAAGGCAGCCATGGATAAGGAAGTTTTTTAATGTTTAATGTTTTATCATGCTTTTATAAACAGTCATACCTCAGCTCCTAAACGCCTTGGGAGTCTAATGTTTCGGCTCCTGATCCAAAAGTGGAAGTGATTGTTCCAGTTTTTGAACGTTCTTTTGGAAGCCGAATGTTCGACGGAGCTTCTGATTGGCTGCAGGAGCTACCTGCAGCCAATTGGAGGCCGCATTTTGGAAACCGAATATTTCGGAAGTTGAGTGGACTTCCAGAACAGATTCTGTTTGACTTCCAAGGTACGATTGGCGGGGTATAAAAAATAAAATTATTACTATTATGGAATAAAGGTAAAGGGACCCCTCACCATTAGGTCCAGTCGTGGCCGACTCTGGGGTTGCGGCGCTCATCTCGCTTTATTGCCCGAGGGAGCCGGCGTACAGCTTCCGGGTCATGTGGCCAGCATGACTAAGCCACTTCTGGCAAACCAGAGCAGCGCACGGAAATGCCGTTTACCTTCCCGCTGGAGTGGTACCTATTTATCTACTTGCACTTTGACATGCTTTCGAACTGCTAGGTTGGCAGGAGCAGGGACCGAGCAACGGGAGCTCACCCCGTTGCGGGGATTCGAACCGCCAACCTTCTGATCGGCAAGTCCTAGGCTCTGTGGTTTAACCCACAGCGCCACCCGTGTCCCACTATTATGGAATAGGATGTCCCTATTTTCATCGGATAAACATTGGAGGGTATGGATTGTAGCTTCAATAAACTGAAAATGGCAGGCATGTCTCAAGACAAGACAAAACCTCGTGGGTGAACATACCACCAAGAGATACCACAGTACCGAAGGAACATTCTGTGGGATGATGCAAAAGGAGGGCAACATCTGCTAGGCTAGAATGACTTATTGTATACCCAGTGGTGATTTCCACATCTGAAAGAAGCGGGTATGTTCACCTGAGTTGCGTATCAGGGGGTAACAGCGTGGCTCTGCAGCAGTGAGGGTGTTAAGTTTCTCCCGCTAAAGGCAGAGAGATTATCTTCGCTGGTACTCTCACAGCCATCTGGCACAGATGCACATGAGGAAGATTAAACATGTAAAAGGCAGCGGAGGCGGCAGCCCCGACAACAAACATTTTTATAATAGTAGTTTTGGGGTGTGAAAAGAAGAAGAAGAAGAAGACTATATGTCGAATGTCTCATTTGGATTCATAAAGGAACCTATTAATCAGAGGCTTCAAAGAATTGTCTCAGAACTTTTAATCAGCGGCTGCATTTTACTATGGGAAGGGAGGAAATGGGCTAGGCTTATTTTATTTTATTTTTTTACAAAAAAAACCACAGCTAGCTATTTCAAAGGAGCTTGGGCAGGCGAGCTCAGCAGGGAGTCTCTTTTCACCCACCTGGAGAAGAGGCTCCACGAATCCTCATTTTCATTAGCGCAGGCCTTGCCAGCTCTTCAAAACCCCTTCCATTGGTTGCCAAGGCAACCTTGAACCGTACTGCGGCACACGGGTCTTGCACATCAACTGATGCATATGTGTGTGTTATACTTTGTTGAAATAAAGAAGCATATAAACATTGGGGGGGGTAGGGGTTGTCTTTTATCATGGACCTCCTGTAATGGCGGATAGCTCAAAATGCACGTCCGGAAAAGAAGAGGGGGATAAAAGCACATGGAAATTGAGAAGTGGTGGGATATGTCGATTCGCTTTTATTTATTTATCTTTACTTCTGCGGGGCTTGCTTTGAGGAGAGCGGAAGGATTAAGACCGGCACGGAAACACACATACAGAGCTTGGGTTAGGTTTTCAGCCATTTGGATATTCCTGTTCGTTGGCTGACAAACACCCAATTAATATACTGGAGCCGGTGAAATATACTGGAGTAGAGTGTGGATTTCATGCTCTTTATTCAGCTCATAGTAGTGAGGAGTGGAAGTTTCCCCAAAATGTCTGCTTTATATACATATTAACACAATGGGCTCCACGTGATGGGCTAATTCTGGGATTCTCCTGTAGACCAATCAGGTTGTGGATTCACTTCCACCTGGAGTTGGATTGGGTGGCTCCTGCGGACCAATCAGACTGCTGCATTCTGGATCCTATTGTTCTAGGACCAATCAGACTGCTGCATTCTGAATCCTATTGTCCTAGGACCAATCAGACTGCTGCATTCTGGATCCTATTGTTCTAGGACCAATCAGACTGCTGCATTTTGGATCCTATTCAACAGTACATAACAGCCTGGTAGCCCCATTATCTCATGCAGTGGTTTTCAACCAGTGTCCCGTGGCACCCTGGGGTGCCTTGAATCATGTTCAGGGATGCCGTGGGCAACAGTGGACTCTGTCCCTCTTTCCTTCCCTCCCTCCTCTGATGCCCTCTCCTATCTCTGCCTCCAAAGGCTTGCACAGCTGTTTGTTGCAGCAGCCCTGGCTATAAGCTCTGCAGGTGAATGGTGCCTCTGTGATGCATCTTTCTTGGGGGCACAGGGAGGCAGCTCAGAGACCTAGGATGGCGGCAGCAGCTGCCCGGAGGACATAAATGGGCTCCTGAGCCCCACAGGGGTACCATGGAAAGATTGTAGTTGGTTAAGGAAACCATGGGACACGGGTGGCACTGTGGTCTAAACCACTGAGCCTAGGGCTTGCCGATCGGAAGGTAGGCAGTTCGAATCCCCATGACAGGGTGAGCTCCCGTTGCTCAGTCCCAGCTCCTGCCAACCTAGCAGTTCGAAAGCACATCAAAGTGCAAGTAGATAAATAGGTACTGCTCCGGCGGGAAGGTAAACGGCGTTTCCGTGTGCTGCTCTGGTTTCGCCATAAGCGGCTTGGTCATGCTGGCCACATGACCCAGAAAAACTGTCTGCGGACAAACGTCAGCTTCCTCAGCCAGTAAAGCGAGATGAGTGCTTCAACCCCAGAGTCGTTCATGACTGGACTTAACTGTCAGGGGTCCTTTACCCTTAAGGGAACCATGGACTCAAAAAGATTGAAAACCTCTGATCTCGTGAATTACCTGAGGACCTTTGCAGACAAGCCCCTTCCTCAGCTGTGAGACCCCTGTCTCACAAAGCCCAAGGATCCTTCTGGAGAAATGTCAAGATCTATTTGCACCAATGATCCGTTTAATCAGAAACTTTGATTTTATCTTTCATCAGAAATCTTGATTTCATGCAGATTTCTTCAAACGTACTTCACTAAGATGTTTTATATCACGAGAGCCCCTTATTCCTGGAAATAAAAGAAGGAAGCTATATGAGGGCATTAACTTATACTGTATAAGGTAATACATCCTAATGTGTACAGGTGAGTACTAGATTCAGGTAGGTAGCTGTGCTGGTCTGACGCAGTCGAAATAAATAAAAAAATTGTCCAGTAGCACCTTAAGAGACCAACTAAGTTTCTTCTGGGTATAAGCTTTTGTGTGCATGTATCTGAAGAAGTGTGCATGCATAGGAAAGCATATATAGTGGTACCTTGGGTTACATACGCTTCAGGTTACATACGCTTCATGTTACACACTCCACTAAGACAGAAATAGTGCTTCAGGATAAGAACAGAAATTGGCCTCCGGCTACGCGGCGGCAGCAGAAGGCCCCATTAGCTAAAGTGGTGCTTCAGGTTAAGAACAGTTTCAGGTTAAGAACGGACCTCTGGAACGAATTAAGTACTTAACCTGAGGTACCACTGTACCCAGGTGAGCACTGAGCACTTCTAAAATACAGCTACATGTGGAGGCATTAGGCAGGCAGAGTGGGCTGAGAAAGCCTCTCTCTTTTGCTTGTGAATGTCAGCCAGGCCTATCCTCATTCAGGTGACATAAGTCCTATCAGCATGGCCAGCCATGCAAGGCAAAATGCCTCACTGGGTCTCTTTGCATTGCCTTTAACAAGCTCATATATTAAGGTAACCTTGTAGAGAATAGTTTTGCAAAAGTTGCTATGCTGATCATAGCGAAGGCAGATCTTTGCCCAGACTCAGCAGTTCTGTGAACAGGAATATGCTTCTGTTAACAGGTCACTTTTCTATATCCGAAGAACTAGGGCTGGTTTTCAACATTGAGATATATCGCCAGCTAAATATCATGATACCTATTTATCTACTTGCACTTTTTTGGCGTGCTTTCAAACTGCTACATTGGCAGGAGCAGGGACCAAGCAACAGGAGCTCACCCTGTCGCGGGGATTTGAACCACTGACCTTCCAATCAGCAAGCCCTAGGTTCAGTGGTTTTAGACCACAGCATCACAGATGTGAGTAAAAATGTATCAGTACTATAAAATAACAGCTTTAACAATATGTTAAAGGTAAGTAAAAATGTATCAGTACTATAAAATAACAGTTTTAACAATGCGTTAAAGTAAAGTAAGTAAAAATGTATCCGTTTTAGACCCCTAAGCACAGTCATACCTTGATTCTCGAATGTAATCCGTTCTGGAAGTCTGTTCGACTTCCAAAACGTTTGAAAACCAAGGCGCAGCTTCCGATTGGCTGCAGGAGCTTCCTGCACTCAAGCAGAAGTCGCGTCAGACGTTTGGCTTCCAAAAAACGTTCAAAAAACTTCTGGGTTTTCAGCGTTTGGGAGCCAAAACATACGAGTACCAAGGCGTTTGAGAACCAAGGTATGACTGTAGCAGCCATTTTCAAGTCATTATCCCATTCACTTCTACATAGTTACATCCTTATTTTAGACATTGTGATATATCGGTATATCACGACATTTAGCTGGTGAGATATCACAATGCTGAAAGCCAGACATCGCTCAACCCTATACATCATGTTTTTGCGATATTCTTTGGCACTTGGGGAGACATCAAGGGTTGTTGTCAGAACAAACCTGGGGGTGGGAGAGAGAAAACGTTTTGGAATAGGTATCTCCCCACTTACGTGGGGGTTACGTTCCTGGTTATCACACATACATGGGAAACCGCGTATAAACACCACCTAAAAAGCCAGACTCTGCCCAAAGTCCCCCAAATTCCACCACAATCATTCCCTCCAAAATCTCCTTTCTCAAACTCCAACTCTCCACAGGCCTCAAAAGTCAGTGCAAAGGCTCCTGAGTTTGCTATTTTCCCGCCATTTTTGCAGTTCTCCCCACTTTTTTGGGGTCGTTTTTGCTCTTCTCTCACCTTTTTGCAGTTTAAATGGATTTATTGAATTATTTCCTGGTGATGCGCATATACGCAGTTGTGAGCGACTCGAACATGCATAAGAAAACTACAGTTTTTGGACCCTCCCTGGGGTTGCATATTTCTGCTCTGTGGAGAGAGATGCGCAAGATTCAGAACAAAAAGTCCGCCTGGGTTCTTGCAGAAAAGAAGCAGGGAAACACCCGGAACATGGCGCACAATGAAAATTAGTGTTCCCTTTTGCTTGGTTCGGCCCAACTTAGTCGCCAGCCTGTGTGTCAATAGAAACCAAAGGCTGTTTTAGGGAGTAATAAACTTGGGAACTCTTTAAGAAGCGTGAAGCACACAATCAAAGAAAGACCGGTGACCTTGAGGCCTTTGCCGTCCATTCAGTTAAATATGTGCCTGGAAAACAATTTTCATTTAGATTCAGGAAGGGAGTCACTGGCTGCCAACATTCCAAGGGAAGAAGGAAGGGTGTGGGAACGAAAAAACATTGACAATATTTTGCCCGTGTTACCATTTATGAGAAAAATCTAGACATCAGCTAGGCAGGTTTTATTGTGGTTAGGGTGGACAACAGCAACATGCATTGCTTTTAGGTGTTGGGGGAAATGATTTTGGCTTTGGTTCTGCATAGAATTTGGTTCCTTACATTGTTATTGGCTTCTTCTTCTTTTTTAATAATTTTTATTGAATGGTTTTATGTTACAAAAAACAATACAGCCATACTACCACTAAATATAATTAAGAAATAAAAATTACATACATCGATATTTAGTTTGTTATTTGTTATTTACCGTCTTATTTCCTCCCAAACATTGCATACAACACTCATATGTGCAGACACCCACATACCCACACCCGCACAGAAAATGATAACATTGAAAGTAAATATTTTCCCCCTTTTATCTTCCAAAATCTGTTCTTCAACTTTGACTTCCTGCAAAGTCCCTTTGCATATGTTTTATCTTACCAGTGGCGTAGCGTGGGGGGTGCAGGGGGGGGCCCGGCCGCACCGGGCGCAACATCTGGGGTTAGGGCAAATCCATTGGTTAGGGGGCGCAAATCCACGGGTTAGGGGGCGCAAATTACTTGCCTTGCCCCAGGTGCTGACAACCCACGCTACGCCACTGTATCTTACATTTGAATGTACACAAAACAATAAACCTTTCTATATAATTTTTCTAATACATTCTGAAAACATAATAAATCCTTAATTGTTGTCCAGCTCTTTTTAGTTCCTTTATCACTCGAATACTAGCACGAAGTCAAAACTATTATTGTATTTTTGAACATATCTTCTATAACCATCCCATTTTTCTGCAAATTTTTGCTTTGAGTTTCCTCTGAGTTTACTAGTCAGTTGAGCCGTCTCCACCAATTCCTGTAATTTGATTTGCCAATCTGTTATTTTTGGAGTCTTACATTGTTATTGGCTTCAATGGGACTTTGTGCCATTTAAAGCAACCCTACCAAGGATGCTGGAACTGCAGCTCTTTAGGGGTAAACTGCAGTTCCCAGGGTACTTTTGCAGAGGGTGCTCCAACTGTATGGTGTGTATAGGGAGCCCTGTTTAGGGAAGCTTTTAATGTTTAATAGACTATTGTATTTTAATAGTCTGTTGGAAGCCGCCCAGAGTGGCTGGGGAAACCCAGCCAGATGGGCGGGGTATAAATAATAAATTATTATTATTATTATTATTATTATTATTATTATTATTATTATTATT
>JAXCMG010000117.1:1264708-1323912 GCA_034642415.1 Podarcis siculus
ATTATTATTATTATTATTATTATTATTATTATTATTATTATTATTATACAGCCTACATGCAGGGTTACAGCCTTTGCTAGAAATTATTTCTATTTGCCTATGGATGTTCTTACCCTAGGCACTTTGTGTGGGATTGCAATTCTTCATTCACCCATTTTTACCACGGCACCATCAAATTATTCTCATCCTGTATTCTCCCTGTGGTTATTCTGTCATTTTCAGACCATAGAAAGCCCTCTTTACCAGGGGAAAAAAGCCCTTTCCCTCCAAAACAGTTCCCCAGAAGAACAGTGCATTCTCTCTCTCTCTCCCCCCCCCCCCTTGCTTAATGCTCCTCTTCCACCTTTTTTTAAAGGAAAGGGTTTTTACCTGATGGGCAGATGAACCCACCACAGCTTTGCAAACTTTCACCTTAACCTTTCTGATGGAAACCATTTTAACACCCCTTTAATTTTTTTCCAATCCATCTTTTAATTAATGCTAAAAGGCTTTTCCAGCTCTATTTTTTTAAATGAAAGAGTGGTATAGCAATAATAATAATAATAATAATAATAATAATAATAATAATAATAATAATATATTTTAACCCATTTCTGATCAATTCTATTAGCCAAATGGCTAAAATGGCGATTGGAAAGCTTTTAAATCTATTTTTTAAAATTAGCATTATTGTTTCGATTTACAGTATTATAGTGGTTTTCCCAGTAGTGATGTATGGAAGTGAGAGCTGGACCATAAAGAAGGCTGATCGCCAAAGAATTGATGCTTTTGAATTATGGTGCTGGAGGAGACTCTTGAGAGTCCCATGGACTGCAAGAAGATCAAACCTCTCCATTCTGAAGGAAATCAGCCCTGAGTGCTCACTGGAAGGACAGATTGTGAAGCTGAGGCTCCAGTACTTTGGCCACCTCATGAGAAGAGAAGACTCCCTGGAAAAGACCCTGATGTTGGGAAAGATGGAGGGCACAAGGAGAAAGGGACGACAGAGGACGAGATGGTTGGACAGTGTTCTCGAAGCTACCAGCGTGAGTTTGACCAAACTGCGGGAGGCAGTGAAAGACAGGAATGCCTGGCGTACTCTGGTCCATGGGGTCACGAAGAGTCGGACACGACTAAACGACTAAACAACAACAACAATTATAGTGCTGCAAAGCCATAATGCAATTAGATAGATGAGAGATAGAGATAGATAGATAGATAGATAGATAGAGAGAGAGAGAGAGAGAGAGATTTTATATTTATATACCTACTTTATCTTCCAAGGATCTCAAGGTTCTCCTCCTACCCATTTCATCCTCACAACAAGCCTGTGAGGAAGGTCAGGCTAAGAGATAGTGACTGACAGGTCCAAGGTTAGTGACTGACAGTTCCAAGGTCACCCAGTGAGCTTCATGCCTGAGTGGGGGATTCGAACCCTGCTCTCAGAGTTCATAGCACTCTAACCATTGTGCCACACTGCCTAGTTACTGCCATTGCACAGCGTGGGCCTTCCCCTGCCGCACACACAGCAGTTGTGTGTGGAGGAGAGAGGGATATACACAAAGGAAAAGTGCACTTCTCAATAGCGTGGAAAGTCAATTGCAGTTCCTCCTATTTGCAGCAGAAAAACAAGGCTGGGTGTGAGAGGGCTAGCATCTCATCTGATCCCATTAACACCAAGATCGAAAGGAAAAGCATGATTCAAGTGCCAGGGGAAATATCATTAGTTAATGTTGTTTATGATGCATTTCTCTGTCCGATGCATATGATAACAGCGATTGCCGTCTATATTAGACCTATAACAAGAAATAATATTATGTTAGCTCAGCTGTCACGCCATTGCAGTCAGTGGGCTTTTCCTTTAGAGCCCAGAGTTTTATTTTCTATTGGTGTTTCTGTTTTAGACATAAAAGATTATTTTTAAATTGCTGCTTTGCCGTTTAAAAGGAAAATGCAGCTGGGAACTAATAGGGTAGGTCAAATGCTTTTAGAGAAACCAAAATGACTCTAAATAATAATTGCATGCGAGCTGCGGGGAAGTGCCAATAAATGAAATATTACTCTTGAAGGCTGTATTCAAAGAGCAAATAGTTCTTAATGAAATGGTTTCCTTTTTTAAAAAATCCAGCAGAAAATGTTATGGGAAACAAAGAAATAAAATAAGGTGTTTGGGGGATCATGCAAAACAGTAATTTGGGGTTCAACCAACATTAAGAAATATACCATCTTGTTTTGGGGACCTGCTCACAAATGCACCATCTGGTCAACAAGAGTATCTCTTCCTCAGGTATTGGGAGTCAGGATTATTTTTTTAAAAATATTTTATTTATTCAAACATTTATGTAATCAGGATTTTTCTGTTCCTGCTCAGAAGGAAAACAAACCCATCTGGTTATTCTTTTTATTTTCTCTTCAGCTTTTGTTCTGTGTTTTTCCCCCCCTCTGAAACCAACAGGGCTAGAAACTTGCTTTTTTGTTTTAAAAAGAGTAAAACATAAGGACCAGGTGGAGACTGCAGGACCTAGAAAACGATGCAGGACAAGCATATGAAATCTGACGTGAGGAAGAGACCATGTCGGGAGCCTGAGGAGATGGTGATTGGACCAGTAGCAAGATAAACTATTTTGACTGCATAGACTTGTCTAGGTTTTTGGGGCTGCAGTTCACTCAGCGGCCAGGAAACAGATGCTGCTGTCCTCCTGCTAAACAGAAACATATGGACTCTTTTTGACTGCAAACGGAACATGCGAGGATGTTTGGGAGCGGGGAGTTGTGCTGTGTTTTCTTTGCAGGCTCCGCTCCTGTGCCGCAGCTCGTAATGTAGGATTAACCGTTCAGGGCAGCTTTGGAATTGGAAGGTGACGACAAAGCTGAAGATGTACAAAGACAAGGCACTGAATCAAACATTGGTGTGTGGTTCACTCAGCTCTCAAATGCTTCCCCAGATCACAGCCAGTGTCAGATTTATGTATAAGCTAAACAAGCTATGAAGGACCACACATATCTGCTATTTGGGTCCCTGAAGCACAGATGCACACAAAGTGGCAAAACGCTCTTGCAGGTTATTAACAGGATTTTTATTTGAAGTGCATATGCAGAACAAAGGTACAGGGCCATCAGTAAGCAACCTGTACACAGTAGTCAGGGTGCGCCCCTTTATATAGATTTGCAAAATAGAATACCACCTGATCTCTTGTAAGCCACCTGATTTCTTGTAAGTCACCTGATTTCTGGGAAATCGAAACTTATAATAAGTTCCTGTTACCATATAAGGTCTTGGTCTTTTCTCCCTCCTTCCTGCAACCTCCCTCATCCTGGTATTACAAGAAATCCTTGTTCCTTATCTCTATCTGCCCAAGCTAGACATTCCGAGAGGCCCCATTTGCAATGTAAATTTAAGCATGTCCTTCAATAATAGAACAATTATATTGTAATATGCTCCTTCAGCTATAGCTTAGGGCCCCACTCTCTGGGGGGGGGGGGGGTAAAAAAATTAAAGGGGAAAAACTGGATGTACATTTCTGTTATGTACTGAGTTGAATAGGATCCAAAATGCAGCAGTCTGATTGGTCCTAGAACAATAGCCTCCAGATTGAGCAGTCTGATTGGTCCACAGGAACCACCCAATCCAGCTCCAGGTAGAAGTGAATTCGCGATCTGATTGGCCTACAGGAGAATCCCGGAATTAGCCAATCACTTGGGGCCCATTGTGTAAATAATGTATATAAAGCAGACACTCTGGGGGAACTTCCATTCCTCCTCACCACTATGAGCTGAATAAAGAGCATGAAATCCACTCGCGACTCTGAGTATATTTCAATTTCCAAAATATAAGATAAAAAACAATAAAATGAAACCTACATACAGCAACAGTGTTTTGTGTTGTGTAGGCTCCTATGGTGTAAGTCATGGGCGCCGCCTGCTAGCCTAAAATATCACTGGTTTGCTCATTTCTATATATAGGGTGCCCACATTCTGCATGCACTGGTTGCATGGCAACATGCGCAAATGGCTTTAGATACCTATTAGGTCCATAAATTACCATATAGCATATATTCAAGACAAAAAACAGCGACAATTTGTTGTTGACAAAGGACAGCTGGACATATAAAGGGCCCCATTGCTTTCAGTAGCTTAGGGCCTCATCAACCCTAAATCTGGCCTTGATCACAGCCTCAATTATTCTGCAGTAGTGGGAGAGTTCTAGAAAGCGTACCATAATATATAAAGGATCTACCGTATTGACCTGAATATAAGCCTCACTTTTCCTCCCAATTCCGACCGTGAAAAGCTAAAGTGCGGCGTAAATTCGCGACCTTACAAAAACGGGCTTTTACGATGTCACTGCTGAAAACAGACACACGGTAAAACAGAACAAAAAAAAAGGTTTTATTGCCAATTTGCAAACTCAGGACTGTTCATTTGCCCTTTACGGGTGTGAGTGCCTGCGGAATTGTGGCAATTGAATTGCGATTTGCGATTTATAGCGATTGTGCGGCAACTTTTGCAGGCTTGCAAGATCAAAGGCTTAAATTGGCTCAGAGTTACAGTTCTACCAACTGCAGCGATTTTAAGCCTGTAACCCAATTTTAAGGGAGCGGCTTATATTTGGGTATTGTCTTTTCTTTCTCTCCCCCCCCCCCCCCCGGAATTTTAAAGGTGCATCTTATTTGCGGGTGCAGCTTATATTCAGGCCAATATGGTACATTGTGCTGCAGGAAACTCCCATTGGCTTCTGTTAGTTGGCTAACAAACTTTTGGCCTCTCTTACTGTTTCTGAAGAGCCATTCGAGTCTGACTCTCAGCGGGTTGCTCATATATTCCAAGGATGTATTCTGCAGAAATTAAATCCAAATCATTTGGCTTCTGTGCATAGCTGTCAACTTACAGATTTGAAAATAAGGGACCAGCAGCCTTGAAAATAAGGGACCAGCAGCCAAAATAAGGGACCTGCAGCCTCACCTGTTCCAGGCACTCCAGTCTTCCTGTCCTCCTGCAGTCTGGTCAAACTCATGCTGGTAGCTTCGAGAACACTGTCCAACCAACTTTGTAACCAGAGGTTCAACTGAATAGAATCTGAATCACATGCACCACAAGGCCTATGCTGCCTCAACTTAAGATGGCTCCCCGGCCTGGCTTTGCACTGCAAAGTTTGCAGCAGCACGTGCAACAAAATGGCGTCCAGCATTCAAAAACTCCCTCAGCTTGCATTAACTAGCCACACACAAGGCATGCAAGCTCCACCCCCCAGTCGTTCTTAGACTTCTTATTAGGTGAGCAACACAGCCAAGCAACACAGTTGGAGCCTCCCTCCTCCCTGGCTGGCAGGGAGGGAGGGAGAGGAGCTGCTTCCTTTGAAATTTAAGGGACATTTAAGGGACATCCATCAATAAAGGACAGCAGCGGGACATGGCGCTGGAATAAGGGACTGTCCCTTCAAATAAGGGACACTTGACAGCTATGCTTCTGTGAGGGTTTCTCACAGATTATGGGGTTGTTTTTGTTTTTATTTTTAATTTGTATTCCATGTTTTTATATTGTGATTTTATGTTGAGAACTGCCCTGAGGCCTGCAGATATAGGGCAGTTAATAATAATAATAATAATATCTTCAGAATACGGCAGCTCGGCTCATATGAGAAGAGTATCTGTGGCTTTGGTGCCAAATTGGGTGTTTCCAGACAATATATTTTACTTTACAATATCTATGCTTTTGCACACTCACTTTTTATAACTTTTTACAGTGTTGTCAGCAAACAGTCCCAGTTAGGGACGGAGGAGGAATTGGTTCACTATGCATTTAAAGCTGAATCTATAAAAATTGCACTTTCCGAAACAATATACATACTGAAACACAGCTGTCCTTCGAAATAAAAATATATATAAATTTTACAATGCGGAAACCACATATATTCAGAGAGAGTGTGCCTAAAAATGAAGATCTTTGTGAAATTAACATACAAGCATGCATTAGGGGGGACTGCTTGCAAAAATGTGCATATTTTTTTAAAACTGCATATAAAACGTGTTCATTGGGAGAAATTCACACTGATGTATGTTCTTGAGGAGTTTCTTTTTTATTTGCATGAGTTACCGTGCTGAGGAGGGCTGTGCTGAGGAGGAATGGTGGGAGCCACCCCCTCCCCCTGCTCCTGCTCCTGAATCTTCCCAGGAGCAGGAGGACGGTATAGATTTAGAACAGTGGTTTGCAGAGGGGCATAGTTCAGAAGGCAGAAGCTGGGAAGTACTGGATGGGGAACAGCTAGGAGAAGAAACACTGGAAGAGAGAGGGTTAACAGATTCACAGTTGTTGGACAGCATTCCTCCTCTCTCCCCAAGGTCGAGAAGAGCTCAGAAAGTCTTGGAACAGAAAGTGCAGAGGGTACAAGCTCAGATTACAAGACGTAGGAGTGACGTATATTAATAGGGATGGAGGAGGATGTAGTCCTTAACTGGGAGCACCGCCATTCTAGGAGACGAGTCCTTTGTTCTCTCACTGTGATTATTAAAGATTCTAACTGGTAAGACGCTCCTTTAGTTTGATCTTTTTTGTTTTGTTTTGTTTTTTTGTTTTTTTAAATTCAAAATTATAACAAGACACATTATCCAAAAACATATCATCCTTGTCCCCCCCCATTTTTCCTCCCTACCCCCCTCCCAAACAAAACCCACCAACCCCCACCCCAACCCCCGACTTCCCTCAGTTCCAGTCTTTGCTTTCTCTAAGAATGCTGTTTTCTGCACGTTACAAAGTTGTATAGATCCTCAAACTATTTAGCTGATTATTATCAATAAAAAGTTTGTGAATGTTTATTCAAAACCTGCCAAGGAGTCCAGTTTGCTTTGTTGAGTCTTCAGATACTTTGTAAAGGGTTCCCATTCACCCTTAAAGTCACAGTTATCTTTGTCCCGTAGCTTATATGTCATTGTTTGATCTTTTGTTTGCTGCCACAAGGGAGGAAGTCGATTCTCCGAAGCCTGACATTTGCGCGCCTTTGGCCCCCATCCTGCACTTGGCTCTCACCTGTGGCTCCTAGAAGCTGTCAGCTTGCAACAGCGGCCACATCCCGGAAAACGGCGTTGACTGGTTGGCCGGTCCAGGTGAGGGTAGCCAATGGGTCACAAACCCTCAGTGTGTAGAGACTTTTATTTTGTTTTTATATATGTTGGAAGCTGCCCAGAGTGGCTGGGGCAACCTATTCAGATGGGCAGGGTACAATTATTATTATTATTATTATTATTATTATTATTATTATTATTATTGAATAGGATGTCCCTGTTTTCATCAGAGAAATGTGGGAGGGCATGCAAGTTGCAAATATTAACAGGAACTACAATCTGGCGAACTGGAAATGTGGGCCCTGAGGCAGCTACCCAAACATATCCTGTTATCAATCTGGTCCTGGAGTTGCTGAGATGCTAAATATGGAAACTTTTATATGCATGTGTGTTTCCCCCCGATCCTATTAGTAAAGGGTAGAAATGCCTTGTTGCTAGGTACCTAAGCGTTTTTTGTCATCCTTTACCAGCTCTCCCAAAACGCAATCTAAGCATTTTCGCCTGGCATTTCTGATTAATACCATAACAAGCGCCAGTTAATAACAAGAGTCGGCAGGAGAAAATAATTCTAATTGCCATCTTGCCAGATAAATGCCCTCCTTGCTATTAATTGTGTGGTGCAGATTTATATTTTGAAGGCTTCTTCGTCCCCCTTTTATAGTATTAAAAGTTGTGTGTGTGTGTTTTATCCTCCAAAGGATGTTTATCCCAGAGTAAAATTGGCAAGGTTAAACAGTAACCATAAAACGAAACCCAACCATGCCAGGGAATGAATTACATAATATATCACCCATCAATCCAGCTTTTCAAAAAATTGCAAATATTTCCCCCTCTTTATCATGGATGAGTATTTTATATGTGGCTTCTCTTTCCATGAAGGTAAAAATGACCTTGGCTATTAGAAAGCGAGGATATATTGAGTTGGTTAGAACCAACACTGTTCCATTTCATTTAGTCTCCACTAAAATTGCGAGGAGTGAAAATGGAGATTGAATTTATTTTACTATATATTGCCTCATTTGAACTTTAGTAAGGCATTAACCACCAAGGAAAACCCTCCCCACCCCCCACCCCTTCCATAATCTCGTCTAGATGGCATGTTAAGGAAATTGCCTTGACTTTATTGATTCTCGGCTATGAGGTACATTGTAACAGTCGGTGTGTTAAAGTGGAAAAAATTATGCTGTACTACACTTGCACAGCGAGGCAGCTCTTTGACCCTGTGGCTGTATCTCCCTTCACAGGAAACTGACATTTTAAAATTACAAATTAGTATGTTTTATCTAGGAATCGGGCCATCTGCTTTCCCTGGCCCCATTTTGAAAAAGTTGTATTGGATCAATCAGAGCCATTTCTGAAAGACAGAAGGCAGCCCTGGGCTTAGCAGACGGGGCTGGGAACCCAAGCTGGTTCTGGTTGTCATATTAAGCCAAACCATCATCGGTACAGGAATCTCTTCCCTGAAAACACATTTCTTAGGTAACAGTTTTAAATGGAAGCAAGTGAGGTGCGTTTGGACTTTCGAGCGAGTCCTGTGGGGGCCAGCGCTTCGGTGAACTTCTTGCCCTCCTCCACCAGATTAGCTGCCGCTTAAAGACAGGGAAAAAAGAAAGCATGCACACACAGTTTTCTCAAGCGTTCTGGGAGAAAGTCAGATCCGGGAGAATTAATCTGAGCAGCGTTTTTTAAAAAAAAACATAAAAATAAAAAAACAGCTGGTGCACACATGCCTTTCTTTGTGTTTATCTTTGCCTTACAAAGAAACAAACATCACGAATGTTTAACTTAAAGTTGCAAAGGTGCTCTGGCTATTGGGAAGTGGTTGATGACGTCACAGTACCAGCCAGTAGGTGCCTTCCACATTCAACCCCAAACCTGTTGGGTTTTTTTAAAGAGCTTGAACAGAAATATTGCTGGGGGAAACAATATGTACTCGGGAATAAGACTGGAAGAAAGTTAGGTGTAATCGGAGAACGGTTAATAATGTTGATAATGTTGGGGGGGTGAACAGTTTTGTGGAGCCTTAAAGACTAATAATATTAATATTTAATAATAATAATAATAATAATAATAATAATAATAATTTATTTCCTGTCCATCTGGCTGGATTTCCCCAGAATGACTTAGGGTGGTATCCAGCTAACTTCTAATCAGAGTAGACCCATTGGAATCAGTGGAATTAAGTTAGTCACTTCCATTAATTTCAATGGGTCTTCTTCGAGCAGAACTAAAGTTTGATACAACACTTAAGTTTACAAAGACCTCGGCCACATTCACGCCAGACATTTAAAGTGCCACGACACCTCTATAAACAGACATAGTTCCCCCCAAAGAAGAGTTTATTATGTGTGCTAAGAATCCTCTTCCAGAGCCACAGTTCTCCAAATTCACTGTAAAGAAGGTTTGTTAAAGCACTTCTGGAAAGGGAATAGGAGCCTCCTAAAAACTCCAACGTACTGTACATAAAAACATAATAAATTAAACATTAAAAAACTTCCCTATACAAGGCCACCTTCAGATGGCTTCCAGAGGTTCTATAGTTACTTATCTTCTTGGCTCGGGGGTCGCATAACTCCATAGCCACCAACATTTCTCTGATGAAATAAGGATGTCTTAAGGAAAAGCGGTGGTGCTGTAGGGACGAGGGTGGCGCTGTGGGTTAAACCACAGAGCCTAGCGCTTGCCGATCAGAAGATCGGCAGTTCGAATCCCCGCGACGGGGTGAGCTCCCGTTGCTCGGTCCCTGCTCCTGCCAACCTAGCAGTTCAAAAGCACGTCAAAGTGCAAGTAGATAAATATGTACCGCTCCGGCGGGAAGGTAAACGGCGTTTCCATACGCTGCTCTGGTTCGCCAGAAGCGGCTTAGTCATGCTGGCCACATGACCCGGAAGCTGTACGCCAGCTCCCTCGGCCAATAAAGCGAGATGAGCGCCACAACCCCAGAGTCAGCCACGACTGGACCTAATGGTCAGGGGTCCCTTTACCTTTACCTTTAAGGAAAAGTGGGACATTCAGGGATCGAATCAGAAACCAGGACCGCTTCTGTAATTCTAGGACTATCTCTGGCAGGCCCGTCTTACCCATTGAGGCTAGTGGCGCAGGGCTCCAGGGCACCAAGTTCTGGAGGGCGCCAGGCGAGAGTCTGGGGAACACCGAACAAGTGAGCTGAGTGAACGAGGGTGCGTGCGCCGCTCTCGCTGAGCATTGGCTCAGTTTTTTCCCCTTTTAGCCTGCGGGTGCCAAATTCTGCGGGACGCCGGAAGGCTAAAAGGGAAAAAACCGTGCCGACGCTTGGCGGGAGTGGTGCACGCACCCTCGCTCGCTCGCTCAGCGCAGGTCCACTCGCTCGGTGTGCTTCCTGCCATGGCCACCGCAGCACGAAGAGCCCAGCTGAGCCAGGAGGCGTCGCGTCCAGCCTCCACTTCTTCCCCGCCAGAGGAGCTACCCTCCAGCCGCTGCCCGTCTCCTCCAGCCCTAAAAAAAGGTCAACTCTGGGAAAGGGTGGGCGCCGGAGGGATCTTTGCACCATGGCGCCGGATATGCTTAAGACGGCCCTGGTCCCTGGAAAATAGCAGAAAATAGCAACACTCGAAGGGTCTGCAGTGGAGCCTGAGCTGCAGCCTCATGCAAATTTCACAGAGACTGCAATATATAGATGCATATCATTAAAATTTGCTAAATTTGCTGAATAACTACACGGCAAAAGCTGAGCACAGATTTACTCGGCAGTCCGTCCCCCCCCCCCCCCGACTGGCATGGCAAAGTGCCTCAAGATCTAATTTTTCTATTACTTAAGAGTTTTTTTATTTCCCTTTCTTAAGATTAAGAAATGACGAGAAACACTACAGCTAGATTTCTTCATTTTTGTAGGCATGGGTCGATATTTCCCCCCTTCGTTTCCTCAAAATCTGGGTGACTTTGAAGGATAAAGAAACTGTCTTTGAGAATCGGGTCCATTCTGAGCTGTATTTCATGCAGCATTAGATCATGTTAATATTAGATATAATCCACTGCAAATCCTCTTAGTGTCCCTGGCACTGTAATCGTTGCTATAATTGCTCAGTGCTAAAAACACTTTTGTAGCTTTTCCTCCACTCAGACTGTCAGTCCCAATTAGACCAAGCTAAACTTTCTGAATCTGTAGTGGTTGTACTGAAAACTCAGCTTTTGTCTGTGGAATATGCAGTTTCTCCTAATGGGGTGTGATGAATGACTGTGCCATTGCCTCGTGCCAGGGGTTCTCACACTTTTCTTCTCTGGGCCACACTTTCGGAATAAAGATTTGCTCGTGCCACACCGAATTTTGTATTGATAAGAGAGACATTGGAAAACAATATACAGTGGTACCTCGGGTTACATATGCTTCAGGTTACACACTCCACTAAGCCATAAATAGTGCTTCAGGTTAAGAACTTTGCTTCAGGATAAGAACAGAAATCGGGCTCTGGCGGCAGCAGGAGGCCCCATTAGCTAAAGTGGTGCTTCAGGTTAAGAACAGTTTCAGGTTAAGAACAGACCTCCAGAACGAATTAAGTACTTAAACCGAGGTACCACTGTAGAGTCACAGAGTCCTCAGAGTGATTGACTTGGCATTGAAGTAAGCAAATATAATTTCAATCAACAAACTCGGGCTGAAATGGCTAACCTGTGGTACAATCCAGGGCCGTCTTAAGTATATCCGGTGCTGTGGTGCAAAGATCCCTATGGCGCCCCCCTGGCAACTCCAAAACAAGGCAGGGGGCGGTAGAAAATGTCCTCTGCCTCCCCCACCGCCCCATCCCCAGCGTGGTGGCAGTGTTCAAGCAGGAAAACGTGCTGGCGGACATGTTTTCCAGCATAGGGGTGCCCGAGAAGGCAGCCAGGGAAGGCTGTGCGCTGCCTTTTGCCAGGAAGCAGGAGGAGGACAACGACCAGGAGCAGGGCCGTCTTTAGTAGATGCAAAGACTTGGGAGGGAAGCTGCATGCCCGCCAGTCATATACCGTATTTTTCGCTCTATAAGACGCACTTTTCCCCTCCTAAAAAGTAAGGGGAAATGTGTGTGCGTCTTATGGAGTGAATGCAGGCGGGAGGCTCTGCTCAGCGCTCCCTTTAAAGAGCCCCGTGGAGCGTGTGTGCGGCTCTTGGGGGCTTTTCCCCGAGGAGGGAGAAGGGCTGCCCTTCTCCCTCCTTAGGAAAAGCTCCCAAGAGCCGCACACTCTCTCCATGTGCTCTTTAAAGGGAGCGCAGCTCTTGGGGGAGCCTTAGCCGTGTGACCCTCTCCTGGGCAGCGGGATTAAGGCTCCCCTTGCCCAGGAGAGGGTGCACGTGGCTATCCCATAAGGATAGTCCTGGATGTCCTAGCTTCTTGCTTGGCCGCGCGCAGCCTCTTCCGGGCAAGGGGAGCCTTTATCCCCTGCCCAGGAGAGGCTGTGCGCGGCTATCCCATGAGCTAGGACAGCCAGTGGGATCGCTATGCAGGGACCTTACAGTCTTCAAACAAAAACACCTTGGAGGTCCCGGGCCACAGAGAGGTTAGGCTGGCCTCAACCAGAGCCAGGGCTTTTTCGGCTGTGGCTCCGATCTGGTGGAACGCTCTGTCACAAGAGACTAGGGCCCTGCGGGACTTGACATCTTTCCACAGGGCCTGCAAGACAGAGCTGTTCCACCAGGCCTTTGGCCAAGGCACAGTCTGACCCCCTCCTTTGGAAATTCTTCACAGAACTCTAGCCCAATGGTTGCCATCAATTTGATTTGAACTGATTTTAGAATGAATTGATTTTAGAATGCTGTATTACTTTACTGTTGTTAGGCACTCTGAGCCCGGCTTTGGCTGGGGAGGGCAGGATATAAATAAAATTTTATATTTTATTATTTTATTATTATTATTATTATTATTATTATTATTATTATTATTATTTTAGACCTCTGTAAAAACTGAGCGCTGTTTCCCACATGATCATCAACTTTCCCAGCACTTGATGAACTGTTCGCGAAAAGAGATCCCACTGCTTTTAGAAACCATTGCTTCTTTGAGGTGCAGTTGACGTTTTGCATGCGACATTTGATCTGAGATGCAAGTTGCCGCTTGATGCTGCAGTCGTCTAGTGACGAGCGCATGAACCTGAACTCCAGAGATTATGCAAGCCAACTTTCCTTGGCAACCCAGAGCCAATGCGACGGCCTTGAACCTCAGGTTGATTGGCATCATGGGTTTCAAGGGAATTCTGGCTGCTCCTTCTGTTTCCTCTATGGATAAGAATCTAGTTCATGAATAAGCGGGCAGCCAATTGCCTTGGGAATTGTTCTGTATAATAGAAGGCCATCAGCTTCTCTCTGTGTTCCTTTGACAGCCATTCATCTTCCCATGCACCTCATCCCTCTTGGTTTTGACAAAGGCCTTGCTGCAGCAGACTGGAATGCTATCAATGTATGCACTGACACCTCATCTGAAACTGAGATTTGTAGAAAGGTTACAAGAGGTCACTGGGAGAAACAGAACTAAGGCTTCTAAAACCGCTGCCTGAACGAATAGCATCCTAATCCTACCATTACCCCTCTGCCAACCTTGCAATGAACAGATTTTTAATGGAATGGGAGGGAGGGACTCAGTCTCAAATATACATTAATAACAGTGTAATCCATGCATTTTCCAATGTTAGAGTAACAGAAAATGCAAACTATTTGAAGAAAAGAACTAGATTTTTTCTTTGAGGAGGGATGAAATGTATTGAGGACAGTAAGAGGCCAGAATTATGGGACAGCGGTAAACATCTGTAACGTTTCCCCAATGGAGTTCTGTTTCATACAAACCAAATATCTCAATGTACCAGGAAAAATGGCTCAAAAGATGGATTTCAATAATGCTCCCCTTCAGGACATTAGTAAACCATGCAGATGTGTGTGCCTGTGTGTGGAACTTTAGGGGAAAGTTTGTCTTTAAAGAAAAACCCTATAGCTAACCTCATGGAAAGGGAGGGTTAGAGATAAAGCGCTGTGATAAAGGAGAATTATTTTCTCTTCAGATGTACAGTACAATGTCAAATCAGATTCATTTCTGTGCTTCAACTTTTGCAAATGAGAGGAAGCCGTCTCTTAAACTATTTCTGTTTTCAAGGTCAATAAGCAAAGAGCGAGTCCTCGTTCTTTCGAGATAGCGTCCAGTCACATTCAGCAACTCCCTTGTCAGCCAGCTGTTATCTACACAGCCCACTTCTGGTGTTTGATGTGCTACTGGTTTCTTGTCACTAGAGCGCGAGATATTTTCATCCTTCCTTTAGCAGGCACCCTTAACATTCCACATTTTCCAGCGCAGAAATCTCCATCCATGTCCTTAAAGCAGCAATTGGCTTGGGAAAGGAAACATAGAGAGCTCTTCAAAAAAAAATTAAATTATCGCCATACTAATGTGTGACTCAAATACTTCGGCATACTCCATGTGGTCTAGCTGACCAAGAATGGCAATTTGCATGTTTTTATTAGAAATTAAATGTCTAGTGAGAGATGAACTGTGTGCTCTCTGGAGACCGGAGTATCAAGTCCCTGGTCTCTAAATTTTGGAGTGTTTCTGAGTAGCAAAGCTACAGACCAGACTCACTAAGGTACAATTAGAAGTTGTTGTTGCTGATCTTGTTCTCGGAGTTATTACATCTCATTTTGTGGGAGCCAGTTTGCTTCGATTCCATCTGGGCTCTGCAATTAAAGCTGAAGCAATTGCTTTTCGCTAGTCATTAGTGGTGACTAAATTAGTGTTTGCCTACATCCAGTTATGGTAGGAGACCGTAAGGGTGTGGACCGAGCGAGGCTGGGATTAGGCAATTTTGAAGTAATGAAAGTACTGACAGCCTTATAACTTGGTGGCAACTTCTCTCAGCAACAGAATTCACAGTGCAATGCTATGCATGTTTCCTCAGAGGTTCAATGCAGGCTCACTCGCTATATTGTTTTCTGCCTTTTAAATTTAGTATATTTTAAGGCTTCTCAACCAAGTTTGTTCTTTTAGTGGCTTTTTCTGGTATCATCATCTGGCTTCCCATTTGCTTCCCTTTGTCCTAGCAAGCAAAGAGCACTTGGATACTGAAATCAAAAATAAAAGCTGAACAATTACCGGCAATTGGCCACTTGTTCATTGCAGCCAGATTGACATTGCCCAAACACTGGAGAGACTTGAAATGTGTGCCACTGGACTACAGGTGTGATATTTTGCCCTCATAGACATAGTGACTCAAAATTATATTTCTTTGAGGTATTTTTTTAAAAAAATCAAATAAATTTGTTTTGACTTAGCACTCACTTATTTTTTATGTTAGCAATAAGGGCCACAATAAAAATCCACCATCCTATTATGCTAGAATTTGGAATGAATGGCACTGTCTTGTTTTTTTTATTTACACACACACAACGTTTTTGTGGTCCATAGACCGAAAATACACAGTACATTTTTTTTAATTTACATTCTTGCTGTTGTTTTAAGTTCGTTTTTGTATTATTCCCTTGTATTGTTTTTAATATTGTTGCAGCCTGCTCTGGGACCTTATTGTGGAGGGCAGGTAAGAAACCCATGATATAATTATATCTGGGACCTTATTGTGGAGGGCAGGTAAGAAACCCATGATATAATTATAATAATAAAAACAAGAAGAAAAACAAGAAGAAGAAATCCAACAAAATAAAAATGATAGGAAAAAACAATAAGTGACTCAGGGATGAATTGCCCCATTTCTTCATGGACTTTAGAAAGTATGAAAATGAAATGTGGGCTGCCATTCCCCCCCCCCCCACAAAACAGATAGATAGAGATAGATAGATAGATGATAGATAGATAGATAGATATAGATAGATAGATAGATAGATAGAGATAGATGATAGATAGATAGATAGATAGATAGATAGATAGATAGATAGATATAGATAACATAAAGGTAAAGGTAAAGGGACCCCTGACCATTAGGTCCAATCTCGCTTTATTGGCCAAGGGAGCTTCCAGGTCATGTGGCCAGCATGACTAAGCCGCTTCTGGCGAACCAGAGCAGTGCATGGAAACACCGTTTACCTTCCCGCTGGAGCGGTACCTATTTATCTACTTGCACTTTGATGTGCTTTTGAACTGCTAGGTTGGCAGGAGCAGGGACTGAGCAACGGGAGCTCACCCCGTCACGGGGATTCGAACTGGCAACCTTCTGATCGGCAAGTCCTAGGCTCTGTGGTTTAACCCGCAGCACCACCCGCGTCCCATAGCCATGCGATTAATTGCTTTACATTAAAAGCAAATGGTGGGGAATTTAGACAACAAAACCACCAAGTACAGTGGTAACTTGGTTCCCAAACGCCCCAAACACGGAAGTAAGTGCTCTGTTTTTCGGATGCTTTTCAGAAGCCAAACTTCTTATGTGGCTGTTGGCTATTGTTTCCGGGGTGCCTGCACCAATGAGAAGTTGCGCCTTGGTTTTCGAACATTTCAGAAGTCAAACGGACTTCCAGAATGGATTAAGTTTGGCGCTTTTTGTTTGCTATTTATTTTGCATTTTTGTTTTTGAGGCTTTTTCGGTTCATTTGTTTTTGTAACTGTGGGGAACCCAGTTCAGCTACTGATTGATTGATTGTGTGACTGCAGAAATGGATAAAAGCCCCCCATCCAAACAAGGACTATCATTAGTGCAGGTAAGGAAAAAATAATAATTTTATTTTTTATCAATACTGTCTTATTTATTTTATAGTACAGTACATTGATTATTGCTTTCATTTTATGGATCAGTGGTCTCACTAGATAGTAAAATTCATGTTAAATTGCTCTTTTAGGGGTTGCTTTTAAAAGTCTGGAAAGCATTAATCCATTTTGCATTACTTTCTATGGGAAAACAAGCCTTGTTTTTAGAATGCTTTGGTTTTGGAACGGACTTCCGGAATGAATTAAGTTTGAGAACCAAGGTACCGCTGTATATTTAAAAAGTCTAAAGGTTGCATTAAGGTGTTACAGAGTTTTTTTAAAAAATAAATGAAAACAATCCAGCTTTATAGCATAACTTGGCATTTCTTAAATTAAAATGGAAAGATAAAAGTTAGAGGGCAATGTTGAAAGATAGGGCTGATTCCTGGACCATCCACTGGCTGGATTTAGAAGGCGATTGGACCGGATCCGGGCCCTGGGCCTTAGTTTGCCTACCCATGGTCTAATGCTATGCAAGAGAATGAACTTCTACACGAGCCAGACCAGACCATAAGAATGGTTGCTCCCAGAATCTAATCTCTAAGCGTCTAGACGCTCAAAAACAGATTGGAAAGTTGTCACATTTCAACCCGAAGAGCCTCCAGCGTGAAACTGCTGAGCTGGACATTATTGGAAGATCGGATCCTATCAGACTTGGTCTCTATAAGGAATGGGAGCGGCGAGCTTTTTGTAGCAAGTAATTGCCTCTCATTAGGTGTTTTAAGGACACTATTCATCTTGATCTGCCAATTGAATACGAGTGAGAAGACTATTGCACCCATGGCACACCTATTTCTTGCCCATCCTATTCGCTCTCTCTCTCACCAACTGAGAAGAACATTTTGTGTATCTGATGAAATCAGCTTTAGCCACCAAATCTTTTCAGTTGTAGGTGTCACCCGACCCTTTTGAATTTTCATTTTAAAGATGTCCCATTCTACTCTAAAAGTTTTAACTTGACTTGGTGGCTCTCTGGACCACCAAGGCCAATTTGGCAATACTGTTGAAAAGGAGCACTTGAACCAGCCTTTTTATGGAACGAGAAGTGAGGTATCCGTTCTCCTACGTGTGGAATTGATGAGCTTTCATTCACCGCAGGCCAAAAAGCCCTCAGCCATGTCTCCAGCGCTTTGTTTCAGAGGTATCTGACATCCTAACCTAAAGGGATTTCGGGACGGAGTGTCAGAGCCATAACTATTCTTGTTTCTTCAACGGATTCTCTAAATAGGTTTTGTGGATTGTTGTAGTTTTAATCCAGTACGGTATTGACCAGTTTCCACCAGCACCGTGAGGTTGCTTAGCAACAACCTTTTCCTCTTTCGATCTGTTCCCACCCCCCCACCCCGCCATATGTTTGTAAAGACTAAAAAAAGACAAACAAAATGGGAAAAGAAGATTGCCATTCTATAATATATTCATTAGAATATCACTAAATACAGGGCCTGTGAAGAAAAATTAATTTTTGTTTTTGTTTTTTACCGTTTTTATTTCTTTTCATGGTGCAGAAGATAAATTTTGTTACAACAGTAAGCAACAAGTAACTTGTCCTGATAACATAACACACTTTTATCATGCCATCAATAATGGCAGTCCGTACTTTGAGAGACCTCGGAATCTAAATTCTGAGCGAAGCTGTGGTGTGAGGAAGAGTATCCGATTTCAACTGGAGAAACTGTGGTACAAACCCCTCCTTCGTCCTGAAGTTCACTGGCTGATTTTGGTCAGTAAACTATTTCTCACCATAGCCTACATCACAGGATTGTGTGAGGATAAAATAACCCCATGTACATCTTTTTCAAGAAATTGCACTGCACAAATGTGATAAATAAATATATTGTTATAATATATAATTTCAAGATTGTTGGAAGTGCCATTGCAATTCCCAGTTGTTGTTTAGTTGTTTAGTCATGTCCGACTCTTCGTGACCCCATGGACCAGAGCACGCCAGGCACTCCTGTCTTCCACTGCCTCCCGCAGTTTGGTCAAACTCATGCTGGTAGCTTTGAGAACACTGTCCAACCATCTCGTCCTCTGTCGTCCCCTTCTCCTTGTGCCCTCCATCTTTCCCAACATCAGGGTCTTTTCCAGGGAATCTTCTCTTCTCATGAGGTGGCCAAAGTATTGGAGCCTCAGCTTCAGGATCTGTCCTTCCAGTGAGCACTCAGGGCTGATTTCCTTAAGAATGGATGTGTTTGATCTTCTTGCAGTCCATGGGACTCTCAAGAGTCTCCTCCAGCACCATAATTCAAAAGCATCAATTCTTCAGCGATCAGCCTTCTTTATGGTCCAGCTCTCACTTCCATACATCACTACTGGGAAAACCATAGCTTTAACTATACAGACCTTTGCTGGCAAGGTGATGTCTATAAATAAACCATAAATAAATATATAGTTTGGCGTAAATGTGTTAGCTGTAGCTTTCAGAGAAGAATCCTTGACATGTAGATCTCAACTTCTTTACAAATGTTCTGTTTATCTGAATACTGTGTGCAAATAATAATAATAATAATAATAATAATAATAATAATAATAATATTTACTTATACCCCGCCCATCTGGCCAGGCCTCCCCAGCCACTCTGGGCGGCTTCCAACAGATATTAAAAAGACAACAAAACATCAAACATTAAAAACTTCCCACAAATATTTCTGAGATATATTAACATTTCTGGGAATACAGAATACTTTCAATATTCACAAACTAGGCACAGACCACGGGGCAACTGGTATTTCACTGCTGGTTCTAAACGTGTTTTGGTGTATTTAGCTATTGCTTCTAACTAGTTTCTTTTTTATTATTTGTATTTTATCACGATATTTTGAAAATGTTGTAAGTGGAGCTATCGCAAGCACTATATTGCCCAACAATACGGACTGTTGGGAGAGAGGTTTTTACGTGGGAGTCAGAGAAGTATTTCTTCCGCTATTTCATCTGAGACCTGAACCGAGCCTTGTAGGATCACCAGGAAGTATTTTAACATTATGGTCACACATAACTTGCCAGCTCCTTGTTAGTATATAGATTTTTGTAGAATATTGGCTTGAATCAAACATGAGTCATATTATTATTCATTAGGACTAGTCACCTGCATGAAATTATTTGCAGAGTCAAACCTGAAAGATTTATGTGATCTAAAGAGTATTTGTAGAGTCAAACCCAATGGAAGTATCAATTTATTTTTCCCCACCATTGAAAAGGGGGAGACAACTGGGAATATGTATAATTTATTTGCCTGAGTCATAGTGTGTGTGTGTGTGTGTGTGTGTGTGTGTGTGTGTGTGTGTATCACATGATTATATGCTTGATTCTGTTTGAAGGATGCAGTCCACACTCCCAGTAGATATTTTGACTTCAATAGAAATGATGAGAAAATCACTGGAAGAGAACCCTGATCTACTCTCCTTTCTTGGTTCCACAGGGCGGGTGCCACTGCCGAGAAGGCCCTCTGCCTGGTTCCCTGTAACTTCACTTATTGCAGTGGGGGAACCGCCAGAAGGCCCTTGGTGCTGGACCTCAGTGTCCTGGCTGAATGATGGGGTTGGAGACGCTCCCTCAGGTATACTAGGTTGAGGCCATTTAGTGCTTTAAAGGTCAGCACCAACACTTTGAATTGTGTTTGGACACAGTTGTCCAACACAGTTCTGCAGCTTGTACTTTCATCCATATCCCAATTAATCAGAATCCTACAATTTCTAGGGTTGGGGGGGGGGGTCTTCCCCAAAAAAACTATAACAATAATAATGAATAAAGAATTCTAAGGTTTCATATATAAAATAAATGTTCATAAATGTACAAGGCAAACACATACATAAGGATATAAACCACGTGTCTGAAATAGTACAGGAGAGCAATCCTGAAGCTATTTTGACTCTCCCAGTGACCTCAAATATTCTTCTGCAGTAAGGGATGAAAATGGGGAATGCCTTCCCATTGTCTTTTTGCTTACAAATACTGTCTTAAGGGGCATATTTGTGTATGAAAAGGGTGAGCCTGTGACCTGGATTCAGGAACTAAAGGATTTACCATCACAAAACAATGGATGCTCAGATAAAGCAATCAGTGACCATTTCTTCTTCTTCTTCTTCTTCTTCTTCTTCTTCTTCTTCTTCTTCTTCTTCTTCGGCGATCACTAGTAGCTGACTAAGATTGTCTTCCATAAACATGGTTTTATCAATGAGGTAAGTGACTGCGGAGGCCAATTCTGGATCCACACGTCCTTCCACAGTGGGGACATTGGTTTCCAGGCAGGAGTTGATCATGGTGTGGATTTGCCAAGCGTGCCTTCCTCTTAGCACGTTTCTCCCTCGTGTCCTGAGTTCGAGTGTCTTCAAAGCCCATGACACCTTTGCGAGTGCTGCTTTCTCCCGATTGAAGAGCAGAGTGTTTGAGGACCGGAACATTCACAGGGAAACCAAAATGCTTGTTTACAAAGTGAACTTTAACAGATATCCTGGCAAACAAGATTTCCGCTGTAGACCGCCCCCTTCTGTGTTGTATGTATGATGTTTTGGGGGGTGGACTTGGGCTACAAGGTGGGCAATTTCAAAAGTCTATATAAGGGCTTGCGCACCATTGTTCTGGGTTCCTCCTCCCTCCTGTGTGTGGTGAGTGGGGACCCTGTTGCAACAGCTGAATAAAGATCAGGCTTACTAGCTGCTTTGCTTCTCACTATTCTCTGGTTGGCCTGTTATTTTCTCCTACCAATAGGGAACCCACTTAAGGACTCTATACAGGCTCTTTGATACCCCATAAGGGAAAAGGAAGGGACGCGGGTGGCGCTGTGGGTAAAAGCCTCAGCTCCTAGGGCTTGCCGATCGAAAGGTCGGCGGTTCGAATCCCCGCGGCGGGGTGCGCTCCCGTTGCTCGGTCCCAGCGCCTGCCAACCTAGCAGTTCGAAAGCACCCCCGGGTGCAAGTAGATAAATAGGGACCGCTTAGCAGCGGGAAGGTAAACGGCGTTTCCGTGTGCGGCTCTGGCTCGTGACCCGGAAGTGTCTCCGGACAGCGCTGGCCCCCGGCCTGTTGAGTGAGATGGGCGCACAACCCCAGAGTCTGTCAAGACTGGCCCGAATGGGCAGGGGTACCTTTACCTTACCTTAAGGGAAAAGGAGCAGTTTTTTTCTTAGAACACTTCCAAGCAGTGGCAAATGAAGGAAATTTCAGTTAGCCTTTTAAAGGAAAACCAAAGAATGACATTCCCCTGCTGCGAAGTCTTGCTGTTTGGTATTTCCTTTCCTTTTTGTTTATGCTTTTTAACAAACCATGGGTTGCATGGGTCCAGAATCAAGTGCTTCAATGAGTCCTGTTGATTTCAATGGGATAGTTAAGCACTTGCTCAAATCTCTGCCATTGACTTAAAAGTGTTTTGCGTCGGTTAGATATAAACAACTAGCGTTATTTTTTATTTTTTTTAATTGGAATTGCTTTGTTACTTTCAGCGAAATTGTTACATGGCTGGTTTTATTCTAGATTTCATTCAAGCGGCCCAGAAAAATCTTGTTTGACGATAGTCCTGCTTGAAATAAATAAATAAGCCATATCCTTAGTTGCTCTTTTCAGTTTTCAAAGCTCAGGACTTCTCTCTCCAATGCTGGAACACACAATTCCCATGACGTAAGTGTTTTATTTTTATTTTTAGTCGAAGGGACGCTATTTAGAGAGAACAGGGGGCAATCACCTCACCCACACACCCGCAATTTTTCTCCCTTCCAGGAAAAGCTCCATCGGCTAGATTTCTGGAAGTGGAGCTGCTGCAAAAGGCACAGGGGCAGTTAAAAAAACAGGTGACAACAATAAGAAGCACTTCCCCACCTTAAAAAAAAACAAATTTATGCCTTTGGTATGAATACCTCAGTGCTTTGGCCCATTTAACTGACAATAGCAATCTTTTCAGTATGTAAAACCTGGGGCATGTGTCATGGATGCTTTAGCTGAGATTCCTGCATTGAAGGGGGCTGGACTTTAAATGACTCGGGTCCCTTCCAACGCTGCAATTCTATGATCATATGTGTAAGTTGCTGCCTGCTGCCTATATGTCCCAGGCCAGTAGTTGCGTGTGGAAGTCCCCAAGACACCCCTCAATTTTAGTTCAAGGTTTTTGGCACTATTTTGGCCACAACTTTATTAAAATACAAAATTTGTGAGTGGTTGCTTAGGCATTGGTTATGACTATCTGTCCCCCCGCCTGGGACAGAACTGACTATCCGAACTCCATCGGACGCCAGTGAAGGGAAAACAATGTTGGGGATCAGTTGAGCTGAGTGTCAGTCCCTCACCGCTCACCCAACCAGCTCCCCAAGGCTTGCCGGCCCTGGTCCCATTTCAGGGATTGGACAAAATCGTGGCAAGCCCCAGGATTCCTTTAACGGAATTCCCTTCCAGCACCACTGGAGGGGCAGGCACAGCCTATCCTGACCCCTCCACCAGCAATTTTTATAACCAATGCCTAAACGCAACCTTACAAGTTGTGACGAATTGCTAAGTAGTAGGCAAAAGCCAAGTGGCACCAGCCAATCAGCCAAATGGCAAAATTCCTACTAGGCCCCTGCCCCAAGGCAGACGACCCCATGACAGGCAAAGCAAGGTCAACCGGAACACAGGGCGGGCGGGCGGGTGAACCGATGCACACTGCGAAAGAGAAAGCAGAAGCAGTGAGCCCCAATATTAAAGCCTATGATCCCACCCACCCAATTTGCTACATGCAATCGTTGGCTACAGCCAATCGTTGCGCCAGGCAATAACCATTAACCTGCCTGGCAACAGAGGGCTGTCTTGGTAGCCCCCACCACAACCCGTGCTCTCATTTTAGGGAGAACATGCTTTGTCAAAATCATCACCAAAAAAGAACGAGAAAGGCTGGGAATCATTTATTTCCGTATTTACTTTGAATATCTCATAGAATGGGCTCGTAAGTCTTGCCCGACAGTGGTGCAGGATCTGGGTTAGTGCTAAAAATAAAACCCAGGGTTGCCGTTTCCCCTCCCCCACACCCCTTCCAATAAGGTCCCAAATCAACAGTTTTGAGTCATTTCCACTGTTTTACAGAGGGTTCCTTCTTCTTCTTCATCCCAGCATGCAATGGGAAAGTGTGAAAAAGCCTGAAGTACGTAGGAGTCTGGAGGAGGGAACAGCAGCTTGTAGATTTGAAAAGGTGATGATAAGATCTTAGGAATATTTAAGATTTAACACTGAATATTTTGTTGGTGTTTAATTCCAAGTCGTTTTGCAAAAGCAAGTTTTCATGCTCAGGCACAAGGTGCATATGGTTCCGGCAGACCTGTGTATTGGAATACGGTTCCATTTGTTCCATTCAAATGTCAAACATGTGTGTACAACAGACTTAAGTATCCAAATGGGACAGAGAATGGAAGTTTTAGTCTTGTGGGCTCTGGGGTGTCGGCAGGCAGATAAGACAGGGGACATGCCTATCAGGAGAGTCTGGTTCATGGGGGGTTGGGGGTTTTCAAGCAGATAATACGGTGGCGAGCATATTTTTTGGGATTAACTGTGTACCTTTTTCATTAAAAAAGGTTTTCCCTTGCAACTACCTCATCATTTTCATACCCTCCAAGATTTCACTGATGAAAATAGGGACGGCTATTCAATAATAATATCTTCTGCCAACCTAACAGTTCAAAAGCATACCAGTGCAAGTAGATAAATAGGTACCGCTGTGGCAGGAAGGTAAACGGCGTTTCCATGCGCTCTGGCCTCCGTTGCGCCAGAAGCGGTTTAGTCCTGCTGGCCACATGACCCAGAAAGCTGTCTGTGGACAAATGCTGGCTCCCTCGGCCTGAAGCAAGATGAGCGCTGCAACCCCATAGTCGTCTTTGACTGGACTTAACCGTCCAGGGTTCCTTTACAACAACAACACAGTGGTACCTTGGTTTGCATATGTCTTGGTTTGCATAAGTTTTGGATTACAAACATGTCAAACCCGGATGTGTGTGTCCCGGTTTGCAACCTTTTTTTGGATTGCAACCCTTTTTATTATTATTATTATTTGGATTACGAACAAATTTTTTTGGGAGGCCCCATTGGTGAAAGTGCGCCTTGGGTTACAACCTGTTTTGGTTTACAAACGGACCTCCGGAATGGATTATGGTTGTAAACCAAGGTACCACTGTAATAATAATAATAATAATAATAATAATAATAATAATTCTATTATTTATACCTCACCCATCAGACTGGGTCGCCCCAGTCACTCTAGGTGGCTTCCACAATAAAACATTAAACATTAAAAAACTTCCCTAGACAGGGCTGCCTTCAGATATCTTCTAAAGGTATCTCCTTGGCTCAGGGGTTGCATAACTCCATCCCCTTCCATACATATGCAGCTTCCAACATATATAAAAACATAATAAAACATTCAACATTTTTTTTAAACTTCTGATGGCTCGGGGGTTGGATAACTCCATACCCTCCAACATTTCTCTGATGAAAGTAGGGATGTCCTAAGGAAAAACGGGACATTCTGGGATCAAATCAGAAACTAGGATTGCTTATGTAAATCCGGGACTGTCCCTGGAAAATAGGAACACTTGCAGGGTCTGTCGTCATGGTCCTCTTTGGAAGCCATCACTAAGTAAGTGGTTGAAGGAAAGCACCATCTGCAGCGAGAGACAAATTCTGACCATGCTATCCTCTATGATATTTTTATTTAGTGCACCTATAGACTGCTTGTTAGCAAACAAAATTGCTAAGCAGTTTACAACATCCTCAAATACAAAGAAAAATACGGTAAAAATTCCACATTTTAGAGCAGGGCACATAACAATTATATGATACCCTCTTAAGCCTCAATATAAATGGAAACTAGCACATGGGGACCATAATAAATGGTAGCAGATCCAAAATCTAGAAACCCAATAGAGAGAACCAGCTCTACCCACCAATTATACAAGCCTGTATTTATAGACAGCAAGAACACTCTCATTTCTGCTGCTCCCTCTCCAAATTAAGCAGATTTTAAAAATTATATAAGATAGTTTTAGGTCATATTTTAGGAGCAACCTCCCGCAAGGCAGCTTCCACCAAATGAAATGCAAGATGTGTACTTATCATTTATATTTAGCCATAAAACAGAAATCAGCAATAAAACGGTGCGAAATGAGCAGAAACATTAGCAATAACAACACCCAGCCCAGCATATTAACAATAAAAATCAATTCAAAGCTGTTTTGGTACAAAGGGTTCTCTGTATGTATTGTGCCTTGTCTTCCTCCTAGATCTCCCTATCTGACTGTTTCTTCTCTGCACAGGGTTTCATTGATAACTTCATCTGGTCATCCATTTCTTTGAACCATCATGTGCATTTGTCTGATTCCATCTATCAGAATCCACTTTGTCTGAGAAGAGAATATTCTGCTTTCTAGGGCTGCTTTTAAAGCCCTAGGACCAGGTTACTGGAAAGACCGCCTTCCCCTATATGTATCTACTGGACTTTAAGATCTTCTTCAGAGTCCCTGTTTTGACTGCGTCTGCCAAGTGAAGTGATGTCGGTAAGATAACCATGAAGTTGGGGGTCTTTTTAGTGGTGGCACCTGGGTGTGGAACAGACTTGCCAGAGAGATTCACCTGGCACTTTCTTTGTGGTCTTTCAACCCCTGGTGAAGATCATTTTGTTTATCCAGGCCTTGTAAATATCTTGTAGTCTGGCCACGATACCTTTTGAAATTCTGTGTCTTGATTGCTTTTAGTTTTCAATAGCTTTTATTGTCTATACTGCATTTTAAATGTTGCATTTGTTTTATGAGCCACCTTGAGAACTTGCGTTATGAAGCAGCGATATAAATTTAGTTCGTAACGAATTAAACCCGGTGAGAATATTTCTGTTGAAAATTACAGGATGTGTATTGTGTGTTGTAGAAACCTGTTCTGTGTCCTGTTTCCACTTTTCCCCTTCAGCAACCGAGGCTCTTATCATTTTGCCAGAGGTTCTCATTAATCTTTCTCCTTCTCCATTTGCTTTGGTTCAGTGAGTTGTAATTTTCCTGTGAGCAAATCCTCCGTAATCTGCAAACAGTTCTAATTCCAGTCATTGCAAAGGCAATCCGCTGCCTGTTTTGAGTGTGTCTGGGATTCCAGAAGATGTGTCACCTGACTTGGGGACGTCTGCTTTTGCATATCTGGATTTCGCAATGTCCACCAGAAATCCCCAACCATGACAGCAAGCAGCAAGTCCAACAGAAAAGACTCACAAAACTCTGCAAACATTTCTGATCGTGGTCTTGGAGTAATGTAATCATACTGAAGGGGTCCACAACTATATGAAGCATAGCAGCGAAATGAGACAAACATCCTTTTGAACAAAAGGGTACAGACCCTCCAAGTGTCCCTATTTTCCAGGGGCACCCCTGATTTAGAAAAGCTGTGCAGGGTTCTGGTTTGATCCCAGAATGTCCCACTTTTCCTTAAAGGTAAAGGGACCCCTGACCATTAGGTCCAGTCGTGACCGACTCTGGGGTTGCGGTGCTCATCTCGCTTTACTGGGCAAGGGAGCCGGCGTACAGCTTCCGGGTCATGTGGCCAGCATGACTAAGCCGCTTCTGGCGAACCAGAGCAGCGCACAGAAATGCCGTTTACCTTCCCGCCGGAGCGGGACCTATTTATCTACTTGACATGCTTTCAAACTGCTAGATGGGCAGGAGCAGGGACTGAGCAATGGAAGCTCACCCTGTCACAGGGATTCGAACCGCCGACTTTCTGATCAGCAAGCCCTAGGCTCTGTGGTTTAACCCACAGCGCCACCCACGTCCCTTCACTTTTCCTTAAGATGTCCCTATTTTCATTGGAGACATGTTGGAGGGTATGGAGGTATCTGACCCCCAAGCCGTCTGAAGTCAATCCTGTATAGGGAAGGGGGTTTTTATGTTTATTGTTTTATTACGTTTTTTATATGTTGGAAGCTGCCCAGAGTGGCTGGGGCAACTCGGCCAGATGTGTGGCATGCACACAAAAGCTTATACCGAGAACAAACTTCTACCTGAATCTAGTAAAATTATTGTTATGGACTGAGACGTCCCTATTTTCATCAGAGAAATGTTGGAGGGTATGTGGGTGTAAGAATCAAAACAAATCAATTTTACTATTTATATTTCTCTAAAGGGAGAAATATTATTTCTTTTCCTCCATTCATTTCAATACTGAACAGGACCCATTATTTCACACCAGTTGCAACTGCACTCAGAGGCTGCCTTTCGTCTCTGCTGCAAATGCTATGCTGCCTGCGGTTTTGAATTTGAGATTGGAAAGAAAAATAAGGAGTCAGGTGTCTCCAAGCACCAGTCCAACAAGCTCTGGGAATGGTCAGGACACTCCTGGAATACATAACGTGAGGGTGTAATTGTCGCTCTGAAAAGCAGCCAGGTTACACCACAAAGACAGGGTTGCTTGCTTCCAACAGCGCAGATGTTTAATGGATGGGTGTGGTCACTCACTCAGTAGCATAAACACAAAGCATGTGCTGTTTCCATCTCTTCTGTTTCCTTTTTCTCCCTTCCCCTGCTGTGAAAATGCTAGGCTGGATAGCAACGACAGAATGTTCTGCAAGGAAATGTCAGTGTTACCGGCCCCCGTTCTGTACGAAGAAATGTAAACAAGGTGGCATTTTTTTTGGACTGCTGAAGACCTTCATCACAAAGGCTAGGGAGGAAAACCAGCCGTACGAAGACATTATTTTCCAACGAAGCCAATCGGTGAACCTACAGTGGTGCCCCGCAAGACGAAAATAATCCGTTCTGCGGGAGCCTTCGTCTCAGTGGCGTAGCGTGGGTTGTCAGCACCCGGGGCAAGGCAAGTAATTTGCGCCCCCTAACTCATGGATTTTAGCACTCGAGTGCGAGCGCCCCCCCGATGTTGCGCCCGGCCCCCCTGCACCCCCACGCTATGCCACTGCTTCAGGCCCCCCAATAAAACATTTGAGGGGGCCAGTCCCCCAGTTGATGGGCATTGCCAATGTGGTAAACTATGCAGGGCGGGGCTTACCTGCCTCCCCCCCCAATATCATACTGTATTCACGTTGGCACCCCTGATGAACTCAGCGGGGCTTACTTCTGCCCCACAAGCCTTTGCACCTCCGCGTCTCCTTTCCTCTCTATATGTAAGAGGGTGAAGGTCAGGCTGGCAGCGCGAATAAGGGCCCCACTGCTGAAGGCCTCTCCCGCCACGACCTCCTGGTCCACAGGCAGGGCAAGAAAGTGCCTTTTCCTTGGGGGGGAGTCTTAAATTTCAAACCATTATTATTATTATTATTATGAATATCAAATGTGCGTGGTTTCTCTACCTCCACCGACGACTCGCCACGTGCGAAGAGGAAGGCAGGCTCCCTTCACCTCCCCGTCCCCTCAAGGGAAAGGGAAAACGACGTGAGGAAAAGCAACGCGGGACAGCGAGCGAGGTTCTCCCCAGAGCCTTTTCCCGCCGCCCCCTCGCAAGACAGCCCTGAAGCCGAGCGCGGAATGAGGGGCGGGGCCCGGCAGAGTCTCGCTGCCCCCCAGCGCCTCTCGAGGGGGCATGAGGGGCGCCGCGTCAAGGGCGCCCGTGGGCGCAGCGGCGGCTCCTGTCAGGGCACGATGCGGGCGGGGGTCCCTCGCGCAGCTGCCGCCGCCGGCTGACCCTGCCTCACCCGGCGCCTCTCCCCCACCCCGTCCGCCCACCCATATCCCGCTCAGGAGGGGCCGGTGGGCTGGCGAGCGCCTCACGGCACCAGCACCAGAGAGGGAGAGAAGTCCGCCTCCCGCCGCCGCCTTTTGTTAAACAGACATTTTAAATCGGTTTAAACTGCACACTAACCTAGCAGTAACACCTCCCCTCCCAAAACTGGGCTGGTCGGGTATGGTTCTCTCCCGCGCTGAGCGCTGCGCTGGGCGGCCGCTGCATTGTCCCTCCCCCAGATAGTCCCTCCCTCGCTCTCTCTCCGCTCCCGCTCCGCACCGCAACGCGGGCAGCTCGGATTGGATTCGCACAGCCAACACTGTGAGAGAGAGTGAGTGAGCCAGGTAGGGGCAGAGAGCTGCGAGTGCGCCCCCCAAAATGTTGCGCCCGGTGCGGTTGGCACCCCCTGCACCCCCACGCTACGCCACTGCTTCGTCTTGCAGGGATTTTCGTCTTGTGGAGCTCCGCTATCAGCCGATCAGCTGATAAGCGGTAAAACAGCTGATAAGCAGCTTTTAGCGGCTTTTAGCGCTTAGCAGATTAGCGGATAAGCGGCAATTTAGAGATAAGGAGCTTAGCGCCTTTCAGAAAAGGCAAAAAAAAAAAAAAGGGCGACCAAAAAAATTATTTTTTGCGGGTAAGCCCCATAAAAAAAAACGTCTTGCGAAGCAGAAAAATGTCGGAAAGCCCTTTCGTCTTGCGCGTTTTTCGTTTAGCGGGGCATTCGTCTAGCGGGGTACCACTGTATTTTTGTGTACACTGGGATGGAGCCGAAATTCAGTTTGGTTTCCATTTTCATGCAAGCTTGCCTGATTTGCTCTTCTTGAAGCAATACGTGGACCACAACGCAGCTGTCCTTCAAAAGTCACACCCCTCTGAATTTCGTGATGCTGTTCTCCAACCCAAAAATGCGTACAAGCAGTTGAGCTGGGAAGGGGTGCATTAAAATGCATATATTAGTAAAAACAACAACAATAAAAAAACCCAAATTTATTTATATTTGGAGAAATGGTTTGCTAAAATGAGTTTATTAGGCAAAATAGGAGTGTATATTAGGATTAAAATGCAAGTAAATGTAGGTGAATCTTCATGCAATTTTTTAAAATGAAAAATTAGTGTGGAAACATGACAAACTAGCCTTAGGATTAGAAAAATAAGTAACTGAGAAAAACTAAATGCATCAAAGTCGTTTTGTTACTGCAATGACTTTTGGCTGCACAATGTAACCTCCCCTTAATTGTGCAGTTCCAAATTAAAATCTCTTCCCCTTCCCTTCCAAAGACTGCCAAGGTCCGTCAGGGCATTGCTCTCCGTGAAATAACTACTATGGACTCCCTACTGAAGACCAGACTTCACTTTCCTAGACATTTCCCTATTTTTAACTGGCTTTGTAAACAGCAGATAAGCGTGTGAGTCTGTGCGGGGGTCACAGAAGTGTAGAATTGGAAGGGACACCATGGGCCATCTTGTCTAACCCCCTGAATTGCAGGAATCTCAGCTAAAGCATCCATGACAGAGGGCCATCCAACCTCTGCTTTAAAAAAACCCTCCAAGGAAGGAGAGTCCACAACCTGCAGAGGCAGACTGTTCAACTGCTGAACAGCTCTTACTGCCAGGAAGTTCATCCTGATGTTTAGTCGGAATCTCCTTTCTTGCAATATGAAGCCAGTGGTTCGAGTCCTACCCTCCAGAGCAGGAGAAAACAGACAGAGTGTGACAGAGGAGGCCTTTATCCTTCCCCTCATGTCATTTTCCCAAAGTGTGTTCTCCTTCATGGAGAGCACGTGTTGCAGTAGGGTCTAGCAAGTCATCCCTCTGTTGCTGGGCGGGTAAGATTGGATGGCCACGTTTGCGATTGGGATCCTCTATGTTGTTGGGGAGATTTTAATTTTGCTATTCCTGATTGACATCCTATTAGCTTTATATTCCCTGCGCGCAGCATTGACCTTCTTCTTTTTGCTGCGCACATCGGATCACCCACCCACCCTCCCTATATTTAGGATTGTTCGCATTGACCTTGCTATGCCTGTCTTGGGGTCGTCTGCTTTGGGGGCAGGGGCCTGGTAGGAATTTTGTCCATTTGGCTGACTGGCTGTTGCCACTTGGTTTTTGCCTACTGCATAGCAAATCGTCACAACTTGTAAGGTTGCGGTTAAGGGTAAAGGGACCCCTGACCGTTAGGTCCATTCGTGGCCGACTCTGGGGTTGCGGCGCTCATCTCGCTTTATTGGCCGAGGGAGCCGGCGTACAGTTTCCGGGTCATGTGGCCACCATGACTAAGCCGCTTCTGGCAAACCAGAGCAGCGCACGGAAATGCCATTTACCTTCCCGCCGGAGCGGTACCTATTTATCTACTTGCACTTTGATGTGCTTTCGAACTGCTATGTTGGCAGGAGCAGGGACTGAGCAACGGGAGCTCACTCCGTTGTGGGGATTCGAACTGCCGACCTTCTGATCGGCAAGTCCTAGGCTCAGTGGTTTAACCCACAGCACCACCCATGTCCCTTTACCATGTTAAAGGTAAAGGTTGCGGTTAGGCATTGGTTAATTTTGGTTAGTGAAGGGGATGTGGTTGACTGTGCCTGCCCCTCCAATGCTGCTGCTGCAAGGGTATTCCAGTAAAGGAATCCAGTGGATCGCCATACTCTTGTCCGAACCCCTGTCAGGGGCCAGGGCCAAGCAAGTGCCCCTGGGAGCATTTGGGGAGAGGTGAGGGCCTGGCACCCAGCTCCATTTTCTCCCCAAATTGTTTTCCCTTTTTGACTTTCGCGGGCGTGCGGATGTCAGTCTGTCCCTGGGGGGGGGACAGATGGTCGCAACCAATGCCTAAGCAACCACTCACATTTTTTGTATTTTAATAAAGTTGTGGCCAAAATTATGCCAAAAACCTTAAACTAAAATTCTGTGTGAATTGTGTTTTATTTGAGGGTGGCTTGGGGGCCTCGACACGCAATAAAAATCCCTCCCAACTGGCTGTTTGCTCCACTGGTGAAATACACAGACATAGCTATCGTGACACGCACAAGAGTCCATACAACCTGAAATATATTCAGAGTCGAGTGTGGATTTCATGCTCTTTATTCAGCTCATAGTAGTGAGGAAAGAAAGTTCCCCCAAAATATCTGCTTTATATACATTATTTACACAATGGGTCGCACATGATTGGCTAATTCTGGGATTCTCCTGCAGGCCAATCAGGTTGCGGATTCACTTCCACCTGGAGCTGGATTGGGTGGCTCCTGTGGACCAATCATACTGCTGCATTGTTCTAGGACCAATCAGACTGCTGTATTCTGGACCCTATTGTTCTAGGACCAATCAGACTGCTGCATTCTGAATCCTATTGTTCTAGGACCAATCAGACTGCTGCTTTTTGGATCCTATTCAACTCAGTACATAACACCACCTGAGGCAGAAAAGTCACCACTTTTCTCTCTCTGGCAACAGGAATGCCACCCTTGTGCCACTCACCTCTTTGGTCTCCCCCTCCACCCTTCCAAGGAATGACACTTTTTCCCTGATGCCATTGGGCCTGGCCTCACCTAAATATAGTGCACCCCCCTCACAAAACACCAATTCATCAGATTCCTACAAAATACCCCAGATTATCTTGTGGGGGACTTGTGTGAGGGAAAACTTAATGATTTGGAGTCTCAGGCAGGATTTGCTCAGATAAACAAGAAAGATTTTATTAAACAAAGGAAGTTTATGACACAAAATGGGTAAACCAAAGGATAATAATAATAATAATAATAATAATAATAATAATAATAATAATTTATTATTTATACTCCGCCCATCTGGCTGAGTTTCCCCAGCCACTCTGGGCGGCTCCCAATCAAGTGTTAAAAACAGCACAGGATACTTCAGATTATAATGTTATTTCAGGTAGCCGTTCACTTATTGTACTAAATCAAACTGATGTTATGGACTTCTAATCAAGAACAGCTTCTTTTAAACTTCAGTTGTTTATGTTCAGTTACTTCGCTTCAGGTAGATGTTACAGGTTTTTAGACTCGACGGTAAACGCTCAGCTTATTTCCACTTATTTCACAATTCCTTCTCAGTTATTGCACAGCTGTTGCCACCTGATACTTTGGTTCTTAAACAAGGTGGTATTTTCTGTCAGTTACACACCCCTTTGACAACCCTACTCCTGAGGTACTCCAAGTAACAGACCCAAGGGATCTCCACACCCTTCTTGACTGGTTTGGGAGTCTTCTCTTTTTGTAGCAGAATCTCTCCCCTCCTGACTGGAAGGAGACCTAAGTAGACTGTATCCTCACAGCTTCTACTTCTCCTGGCTGAGCCTCAGCCTCCCAGTTAATTCCTGGCCTATTAGTCACACAGGACACCACACACTGTCCTTCACACTAGGCTCAATCTCCTTTCTCTAGCTTGTGATCATAGCTGTCAACCGTCCCTTATTTGGCGGGAAAGTCCCTTATCCCAGCACTGTGTCCCGCTGCTGCCCCTTATTGATGATGTCCCTTAAATTTCCCGGGTTTCAAAGGAAGCAGCTCCTCTCCCTCCCTCCCTCCCTGCCGGCCAGGGAGGCTCCAACTGTGTTGCTTGGCTGCGTTGCTCACCCAATAAGGAGTCTAAGAACAACTGTGGGGTGGAGCTTGCATGCCTTGTGCTGATCAAATCGGCCGCATTGCCTGGGGACTCGCCTTTGCTCAGCGCTTCCCAGCAGAGAGGTGACAGTGGTTTTCCTTGTTGCATCCCCTTTGCCGGGTTGCTGCGCTGTGGGAACCACCGCTTGAGGCTTCGTTTGGCTGCTGGCTGGGCTTTCTGCCTTTGGCTCGGAGGGGCTTAGAAGTTGAACACACCTGCGCTGGGAAAATCCCTTATTTTTGAGGCTGCTGGCCCCTTATTTTCAAATCTGTAAGTGGACAGCTATGCTTGTGATATATTCCTCAAAGTAGATGTTTCTACCCAGAACCAACTCTCTCTCCCAGGGCCGGATTTAGGTTTGATGAGGCCCTAAACTACTGAATGGGGCCCATTATATGTCCAGCTGTCCTTTGTCAACAACACATTGTTGCTGTTTTTTGTGTGTTGAATATATGCTATATGGTAATTTATGGACCTAATAGTTATCAAAAGCCATTTGCCACTGTTGCTGTATGTAGATTTTATTTTATTTGTTTTTTATCTTATATTTTGGAAATGTACATCCAGGGGTTTTTCCTTTAAATTTTTTGGGGGGGCCCAAGAGAGTGGGGCCCTAAGCTATAGCTTGTTTAGCTTATATGTAAATCCGGCACTACTCTCTTCTTTCACTTGTTGACTCAACCTGCCCAGCAAAAAGAAACTTTTCCGTCACAACTCCTTCCTCAGAGTGGTGCATTCTGGGCGACGTGGCCGGGAGATTGGCTTAAACTTGGTTTAAAATGTACAGCTGGTTCATAGGTTAAGACATTTAGCTAAGGCGAAAATGTAAATTAAGCTTCCAGCCGCAGCGGCAAAGTGGTGGCGTTGCAGGCGGTTTCTTGCCCAGAATGCATCACTCTTTGAACCTCTTCCCAACTAACCCCCCCCCCCCCAAATTACTACTTCAGTAAAACAGGTTGTGCGACCCCGTGGGAGATAATGTTAACATCTATAGAGCTGGCTCCTTGAGAATTTAATGCACCTTCTACTAATGCATTGTGAAACAAGATGGAACACAATCAACACACATCTTTTGCAAATTTCCACTTCAATACTCACCCTCTTTTGAGTTCGTTGCACGACTGAACTAACTGGGTCATTTGCTTTGGGTGGCTAGGGTATTTTCCTCCTTTCTTAAAGTAAATTGGCTTTTATGTAAATAATTTCTAGACCCGCTGCACTGAACTAATTATCTGGGTCATTCAAATTTCTGCTTCTGGGAGTAATTATGGCCTTTGGGAGTGTACTGTATAATACAGGCTTCTGATTGGAGCGGAAGGGAGAGGCCTCCTTATCTGAGTGAACAGTAGGAAGCAAGGTTAGCAAATCTTCCTTATATCCTAAGGGCCCCCGTTTCATGCATAAAACTCCCATGGATCTGAATGGAAATCACACACAAACACACACATAAACCGAGAACTATATGGGGACCTTGTTACCTCCGCATTGTGTCTTCCTGTTTGCCGAAAGAGTCCAGAACTGTTTTCCTTGAGACCGTTTCCAACTGGTTCCTGCCCCATAGGAACCAGAGACAACATGGCAGCCAACCCAGTTTCCAATTAGAGCATGCAGTTGTCATCTGCACAGGGGCGAGGGGTGGAATAATAGAGGTTAGGATGCTCCCATTCTCATGATTCCTCTTTTAATCCGTTGCTGTGTTTACATGCAGCCAGAGGTGTCTTTAAACTATTGTCTAGCATGACAGCTGTTCAGCTAAAAATAAGAAGGAATGCCAAACTATAGTTCTTAAGTATTGTCACAATACTTCAGCTAAGCATAACAATTCATTGTTCCCTTTCAGAGGCAGACTGTATTGGAGTCAGTAAAGCTATGCTGGTGCTCACCAGATGTTTTGGACTACAATTCCCAACAGCCCCAGCCCTCTTTGCCAATGGTGATGGGAGTTGTAGTCTAAAACATCTCAAAGGAACCAGCCTGGGAAAACATGCAGTGAAAGGAAGTCTGTAAAGTAAACAGAGAGGAGAGTTTTGCTTCTGCACCAAAAAAAAAAAAACTTCAGGTTTTGCTTGGTTCCCCCTGATCTTCTGATCTAACAACAATGGCACTTGCTGCTTAATGAATTGGAATGGATCCCAAGATTGCTCACGACCAGCAGAAGGCTTTTATCCGTGTTAATCTTTTATAAACTTTAAACCCAAAATAAACAGCACGACATATCTGAATTTGAGAAAACATTGGGCCCAGCAGTTTCCAAATATGTATATTTAAGAATGCGCTTGGCAAATTTCCCCTGCTCTCTGTTGCACTTTGCTTACATTTTCCTTCCTGTTATTCAGTCCCAAACTCAACTGCTGCTGAATAAAATATTTCTATTACAAAACAGAAGTCCAGCTCAAGCCTGGTCAATGTTCTACCCTCAAATACTAGGACAGCATTATATGTTCTCCCAATTACCAGGTATGCCTCCAGAGTTAATTGATTTATGAGAAATCTCTGCTAGTGGGCCTCCTATTTCATGCACCAACTCTTTTAATATTCTTAAATGAGCTTTATCTCTCCTCTCCCCACCCCTTCGTTGAAGTGCATTAAGAGCTTAAATGTCTGTAGCTCCACTGTAATAACTTCCACTTTGCCACATTTTGGCGTGTGCTTTTATTTCAGGCCCCTTTTCAGAACCGGCCAATTATGGCTGGTCCCCTTTTTGGACTGATGGGGCAGACAGCTGGGAGGCCAGCAGTAGGGGGCGCCAGAGCAAATGACAGGCAGGGCCATACTCTGGTTGTAAGGAATAAGACAAGGAAGTGGAGGCTGTCTCAGGGCAGACTGGTGAGGTTGGTGGGTCTATTAAGCTTCTGTTGTCGTTGCTTGTTGCTTTTTCTGTTATCTCCAAAGATACATATTCCAGTTCCTCACCTGTATTTGCAGCTATTTTGCAGTTTTAGAAATAGTGTACATGTCATTGAAATTTTACGGAATATTGATCCAGAGTAGATTCCAATGTATAGTTAGCAGAGTAGAAACTGAAACACGTTGCAGGATTCCCCCCAAAAAAACAGACCGGAGGCAATTGTATTTTATCCAGCAGAGCTTTACTGCTACTGAAGGCAAATGAGCACAATGGTCACAAATCCAATACATTCAGGATTGGCACTGTCCATAAGAAATCCAGTTGCAGCAGTCTTGACTTAAACTTACAATAACTTACAATAAGTCTAAACCCTAACACTATAGCATACTATGTACAGGACACCACACCAGAAGGAAAAGAGAGAGAAAGAGAAAGTGAACCCCAGGCTTCTGGCCTTACTTTTATAGTCAGCATGACCTTGACAGAAGAGATAAGAGAACCAGTTTAAGCCAGCTGTACTCGGCTTCTCTGAAGGAATAACCCAAACATCATGAACCTTCTGCTTGTTTCTTTCACACAGAGAAGCTTCCAGGGCTCTCTTGAATTAAGTAGAAGAGGAAAGTTCTCTACACATCAGATCAATATTTTCTGCACTAAGAAATGCAAACTGACGGTACACGATGCCAGATTTCCACACTGTGGTCTGCAAACGGGACACGAAGGCTGGCAGCACCGACCCTGCCATGTGGAAATCCCTTGCAGATGTCCACAGTGCCTGGAGACAACCAGGTCATACATCAACAGCAGCGACCGGAGGAGGAATGACAAGCTAAGAGGAGCTCAGAGAGAAGCAACACCACGATCCATCTGAAGCACAGCCAGATGCTTTCATTTGCCCCAGCTGCAACAAAACATATCTCTCCCATAATGGTCTCTAGAGCCACAGCAGGGTATATGCCCTTCCAACAGTTTGACTTCACCCCCAAAGGCATAGTCCTCCTGAGACAGACAGATGCCAACAACAACACTATGGTCAGAGGGGTCTACACGATGCAAGATGTCCACACAATTCATTCTGATCTCTTATAGGATGGCATTTATCATCTCCGAGTGTTCCTTCACTCTCTTGCCTGACCAGTTGTAGAGTTGCCTTGACAGAGGGGGCCAATGGGGACCTTTAACATTACCAATGTGATACGAGTGGCTCCTTCACGTCTCAGGTGACCCAACCACATAAGCGAAGGCCAGTCGCATGGGTGACCCAGAAGCCATGAGGTGTAGAGGTCAAATGCTTTATCTGATTTCTACAAAAAACTGTGAAGGGGTTCATGATAACGCAAGCATTTCCTCTGCCCATATTTTAGAGATTATAAACTTGCCGGATGCCCGCCTGTCGCCTGTGAGCCACACGCTCCAGCTTTAATAAATATTTTTGACAGCTCCGGGGAGGAGTTGTCGGTGATGGAACATCGATAAACAGTGCACTCCTGGGAGCGAAATGAAAGGTCAATTTGCCCCGAATGAAAGCTTCACATAGAGCCTAGGGACAGGATAAATTGTGTTATGTTGGCAGGGAAGGGTGTGGGCAGGGAAAGTTCAGTACATGGATACGGAATCAAAGGATATTGGGGGAGGGGAGAGAATAATATAAGTTGAGATTTGGGCTCTGCGATGCCCTCAGTGGACATTAACTCCTCTTTATAAGTTCTGAAAGCTGGTGACTTATCATCTTTCCCCATCCTGCTTAGCCCTGATTTGTCCTCCATCTATCATATTACTTCCATTCCTAAATCCTAATTACATCCTACCACTAACTCCTGGCGCCTGTTGGAGTATCAAAAACTTTTTTAAAAAAAATAATAATATTTTTTATTGATTTTCTTTTCTCATAACAGTATTTATAATCATTACATAACATTCACATTTCAGTTTCCCCCTTCCCTGTTGACCTCCCTCAGCTTCCATCCCTGGTTTATTATATCTCATGTCAGGCTTACTAGCAAACCCACACATTCCGTAAGAAAGTTCCTAATTGGTCCTAATTCTTTACTTATGTGCATTTGGTATTCTTTCATCATTTCATTGAAAAGCCCAATCAGGATACAGATATTGCTATCTGTGTAATGTTACATTCTGATGTTTATATATGCTTTTTCTTTTTTCTTTTTTCTTCTTTTCATTAAGTACAAATTAGAAAACATACATATTTACAACAAAAGAAAATACAAAAGAAAAAGAAAATACATATAACCAAGGAAAAAAGTTAGAGAATACTTTGTCTCTTTTCATATTTACAGTTATTTATACCTCTATAAAATGCTATTCACAATAAAGGAGTGAAATGAAAGATCAGATATCAGAAAAAAGGAAAAAAGAACATAGAAAAAATAAAGAAGTAAAGAAAAAAGATCATAGGTGAAATTTTTTAAAAGTAGATAGGTATTCACTATACATAGCCGTTTCCCATCTATATTTATATTCAATTGTATAATTTCATATACAACAGGTTTCATAACAGGTTTCTGTGGGGGAAAGCTCTGGAGCAGAAGAAAAGGGTGCTTGGGCATGGAGTTTTAAAGCAAGTATTGGGTCTGGAAAGAGAGGAGGAAAGGTGTCATGTATTCAGTGGTCTGTGTTTGCCTAAGCTTAAGTCTCGACTAAGGATTCTGAGCTCCTGTGTTCTGATTTGATGCATGATATCCAATCACAGAACATTTCAGGATTTGGGCCTCTGCCATTGGCCCTTAAACTCTTGAGTCATGATTCGCAGCTTGGAAGTTTAGACAGCCAATCACGTTGGGAGTGGGAGTGGCCCAGGCCTTTCAGAAATGTATATAAGCAGTTGCTTTGCCCCTGTTATCCAGTTATGTAGTTCAATAAAGGTTCTTGCTGTTATCACTGTGTCTTGCCCCGTGGGAACCCACCTACACTAAAAAAGGTAAATGTGGATAAGCCCTTTTACACACATAATGCTGCTTGCTGAGTGGCACCAAACACAACAGATCCAAGCGTTTTCTCACTGTATAATTTAATGGCCAGGCCGCACGACCATCAGATCAAGGTCAGGTCTGGCAGATTATATTAATTTATCCTGCATGCATTGAGCTACGGCCATTGCACTGGAAGTCCCCATTTCCATCTCCTTCACGCAAATTATTTCTCTTGCTCAGCTGGCGAACTGCACCCTCTTAGACTGCCTCTCTCATTGAAGCAGCCTAGAGCCAATCATACAGGGAGGCTTCTCTTATTTCCACATCACATGCTGTAAGCAGGGAGGCATGAATTACAAAGGGTTCAATTGATGGAAAAGGAAGGAAATTATGTTTGCTCTTATTGCCTAGCGGGCTTTCTATCTGCAAAACACAGCAAAAAACGATCCCATGACACAAAGGCTCGACTCATAGCAAGGGACTGGCTTGTGCACCCCCCTGTACGAGTCAAGATGTGCCATTGTTGCCACTTGTGCTGTTATTAGCACTTGCCATTTGTGGAACACTTAAAGTTTTGGAGATGATGGAGAGAGAGAGAGAGAGAGAGAGAGAGAGAGAGAGAGGCCGCTCTCATCTGACTTGCAGTGTAACAGACATGACACAAAATAGGATGGAAGACTATGGAGAGGGAACGGCAAAGCAAGCAAACTCAGATGTCTATTCTCCAAAGCCCTCTTTGCGAAATTATTTATTTCATTTATGAATCAGTCCCCATGAAGCGATTTGCAACATGACAACATATAAAAACAGTTAAAACAATTGCACAGGAAAAAAAAGACTTTATAGAAACAGTTTAAAGCAACAACAGCATACACAAAAAAATCAATTCAGGTCCAATGAAGGGATAAAGGTTTTAGAAGGCCTGTTGCAAAAGGAATATCTTTAGCAGACACTGAAAAGACAATAGAGTAGTTGCCTGTCTGGTAGGCAGTGGGAGGGAGTTCCAAAGGGTAGGTCTGATTCTGACATGGTGCGGAATGGACCTCCTGATTGGATGGTATGTGTAGGCTGCCCTCTCATTCATAACACAGTGATTGGTTAGGGATGTAGGGGATGCGGCGAATGGAGCTTGCCTTGCGAAAAGGACATGGTGACGCAGATTTACCCTCCAACTAATGGAGGAGGGGATGTCGTGAATCCTCTGTGTTTACTGAACTCAGATGCTGAACTCCTGAAGAAGGCTACAGTTAAACTGTCGCTCTTATGGTGGCCACCTTGACTGGAGAGAGTTCTGGGAGGAGAGGTGCCAAACGGCAACTGGACTCTCAGGCAATGGGGTGGGCCCCACTTTCTCCCTTTTCTGAAGCCAGCTGGATTACAGATGGTGATGGGAGAAGTCAAACAGCAGTGGATGTGAGAAGAGGAGCCACCCAAGGTTTGAATTAAACAAATGGTGTGGGGGTGGGGGTGTTGAACCATATTTTTTACTTTAAAATCCACCTTATTTACCATGCCAAAGCATGCCTGGGGAGAGGGCAGCTCTACTGTACAGAATACTTGTGGGACCAGGTGTCTGGCTCCCCATGCCATATAAATAAGAGAACAATAAGACTAGTTAAGGTCAAAACAGACCCCAACTTTATTGAATACAGATGAAAGTCTTGGGCATGGGGCAACCTAAATACTTATGTCCTGCCCACTGAAAGTGATGCATGGTCAATCCAGGCACGGGTTCCTAAGACTTACATCAAATAGGGTGACCCCCACAGGGACTGTTGTCTGGGGGATTGCCTTCGGCTCTGGCCCCACCTGGCCACTTCCCTCAGATCAGAGCAGGTCGCCTACCTGCTCCATCGGCTCCACCCCCTGGCACAGCCCCATAGCTGTCAAGTGTCCCTTATTTGAAGGGACAGTACCTTATTCCAGCGCCATGTTCCACTGCTGTCCCTTATTGATGGATGTCCCTTAAATGATGTCCCTTAAATTTCAAAGGAAGCAGCTCCTCTCCCTGCTGGCCAGGGAGGAGGGAGGCTCCAACTGTGTTGCTTGGCTGTGTTGCTCACCCAATAAGAAGTCTAAGAACGACTGGGGGGTGGAGCTTGCATGCCTTGTGTGTGGCTAGTTAATGCAAGCTGAGGGGGCTTTTGAATGCTGGACGCCATTTTGTTGCACGTGCTGCTGCAAACTTTGCAGTGCAAAGCCAGGCTGGGAAGCCATCTTAAGTTGAGGCAGCATAGGCCTTGTGGTGCATGTGATTCAGATTCTATTCAGTTGAACCTCTGGTTACAAAGTTGGTTGGACAGTGTTCTCGAAGCTACCAGCATGAGTTTGACCAGACTGCAGGAGGACAGGAAGACTGGAGTGCTTGGAACAGGTGAGGCTGCAGGTCCCTTATTTTGGCTGCTTGTCCCTTATTTTCAAGGCTGCTGGTCCCTTATTTTCAAATCTATAAGTTGACAGCTATGCACAGCCCAAGTCCCCAGCCTGCATCCCCGTTCGCCAAAGCCGGGTGCAAGCAAAAATATAAAAAATAAAATAAAACTGGGAGGATGCTAAATGAGAAATGCCAGTGCTCTAAATCTATCTGTATAACTTTCATTTTGTGTGTGTGTGTGTGTGTGTGTGTGTGTGTGTGTGTGTGTGTTTTGCTAGGAGCCAGATAGGCAGTTCATTAAATCCACACGATTTGTATGCTTTCATAACAACATAGTTACATGCCGAACACAAGAATCTATCAAATTCTGTTTATAAGGATTATTGATATATCAGTTGACTGAAATATAGAGGACTATATGCAGCCCCAGAGTCAAAACTCTGGCGGATTTTACACCGGTCTTTTAAAATAAAGAGATTCTGGGGAAGTAAGAAGACGCTCGGCTAATGTGAAAATAAATGCATGTCTTGAAAAGTGGTATAAAGAGATATTTTATTTGCAGCCGTTTACCCTGTAAAGACATGAATTCTCAATCTCTGTTGCTGCATAGCATTACACTGGAAATAAAGTGCCTTGTGTGAATGACAGTAATTGTTTTAAACCAAAATCTAAACTCTCATTTTAAGAAATAAGAGTGTTGCCTGAGAAACAAAGACGACGACAGATACGGCATTTCACAGAGAGAGAGAGAGGGAGGGAGGGATTTGTTTATTATATTTTCTTCCTGGTCAAGTTCATTACCTCCACTGCAATGGGATTTCTCATTTGGATGGTCATCAGCAAACCGGATAAATTAATCGTTCTGTACCCAGTATTGTCTTCTAAAGGAGAACACCAGATTTCCAATCACATCAGGGTAAGTTGAATAAATGCCCTGTAGGAACTGTGCAAAACCTGAACCTGGAACTAACATTTTTTTCCTGCTTATCTTCATCAAAAAGAGCTATCTTTAGGGGCAATCACTCAATATATATATTTTAAAAAAATGTTTACGGGTGTACCATTGTCTTGTTCTTAATTTGAAAGGGCTGTGTGAAACCTGTAAAGTCAGGACTCAAACCTGGCCTGGTCTTGCAGGATTTATTTATTTAATTTATATACCACTTCATACTCCAATACAAATCTCTGAGCGGTTTACAAATCCCAACAGAAAGGAATTAATGTAAGAAATACAAAACAAATTCCCCATTCAAAAGGAAACCATACTGCTACTGGTTGTCGTCATTGCAATTCCTCATTTTAAGTAACATAATGAGAAAAATCTCTCTAAACAATGTGTATGAGTAAAACCAGAAATGCAGATCGTATACAAAACATAAAAAATGCATTGATACATCAAAATGCAACGTAATCACAATATAGCATTTAAGAAACTTGTTGATATTGCAAAAAGGAACATGTAATGCAGTCACCAAAATCATTCACCTACATTTACAGCACATGAGGAAAAGAATGTCATTCGAATGTGCTAAGCACCGTGCATTACCTGCCCCGACCCCTTAAGAATAGCTGTCAACAGCTTATTCCGAATAGGATTCCTCGCAAGAAAAGGGAAAAGTTGACAGCTGTGCTTAAGATGGAGTGAGCTACATACACAAGGAAAGAAAGAAAAGGCGAATTTTCCTGCACCCCAATTTAAATGTTACAGCTTCCCCTGGGGTCTCATGGTTTTGCAAAGCTGGTCCCTGATACAGTCATACCTTGGGATGAATACGCTTCCGGTTAAGCATTTTCGGGTTGTGCTCTGCGGCGACCCGGAAGTAATGGAACGCGTTACTTCCGGGATTCATCGCTCGCGCATGCGCAGATGCTCAAAATGACGTCACGCGCATGCGCGGTAGCGTCGAAACGTGACCTGTGCAGTCACGTGTTATGTTCGCTTCAGGATGCGAACGGGGCTCCGGAACGGTCCCGTTCGCATCCAGAGGTACCACTGTATTTGAACATTCGCGTTCTTACCCCATCCCTTGGCAGCAGGCCTATTGTGCAATTTAAGGATAACTTGTCTGGCTCTCATCTCTAAGGCGATAAGATACAGTGCCATAAATACAGTGTTTTCAGCATCGACGTTTACTGCCAGGCAACCTCTAGCCAGTATTTTATTATTTGTTCCAAAGCCAAGAAGAATGGGCTTCAGATCGTATCTTTGCTTGGTCTTATTGAACATTTCAACTCTGTGCCACCAAGAGATAAATATGACCTTCTGTTATCTGAAATTTAGAATGAAAATATGGCCCCATCTGTAACCTAATGCTTCTCCCACAGTATACCATGATTTCGCCCAGAAGTTCGTCTGAGAGAGCCAAGCTACACATTACACAGCAATTGTCTCTGCCCTTTTTGGGGGCACAACTTTGAAACTCTGTGGAAGGGGAAGCTCCTTTGGGGAAATGATCTGGAGCTAGGAAAAAGCAGGCTGAGAAAGGGGCCTACCACTCCCAATCTCTTCCTTTGGAAACCCCCTTTCCTGTTCAAAAAGGACCCGCCATATGTTTGCATACAACAGCATTTCCCAACCTGGTGCCCAGATGTTGTTGGATGTCATCTCTCAACATTTCAATCCCTTAGGAAAGGGATTGGAAAGAAAACTGCCAATATCCTAAGGCCATAATGCTTCCCTCGACCCCAGCCCCCAGAACAGGCTGCTGCCCGCAAGCCTTGCGAGCCCGCGGGAACTCGCCCCGGGCGCAAGGCTTGCGGACACCTGCGCGAAGCACGGGGCGTCCTCCAGAGGGCACCCCGTGCTTCGGGCTGCAGGCTGCTGCCCACAAGCCTTGCGAGCCCGCGGGAACTCCCACCGGGCTTGCAAGGCTTGCGGATAGCTGCCCAAGCCCGGGGAGCGAGAGGGGTTGGTGTGCACCGACGCCTCTCGCTCTCCAGGCTTCAGCGAAAGCCTGCATTCGCCCCATAGGATGCACACACATTTCCCCTTCATTTTTGGAGGGGAAAAGGTGTGTCCTATAGGGCGAAAAATACGGTAAGAGGTGACTTGAGAGAAGGGAATAAAAGGGCATGGGGCTTGGAGAAAGCAGACAAAGATAACTTTTCTCCCTCTCTCATAACACTAAGAATAGTTAACATCCAACAAAGATGAGTGTTGGAAGATTCAAGACAGATGATGATGATGATGATGATGATGATGATAACAATATTATTACCTGCTGCCTTGTGGGACATATTCAGGAGAAGAAAAAGTTTCTACACAAATCCAGAGTGGAGATGATTGGATGACAACTTGTACACCTCCTTCGGGCAATTCCTGCAGCCAAGCTGGTGCCAAATGTATTGCTCTGCTTTCCTTTGGACCACATCAGAAAGGCTGAGAAGAAGAAGAAGAAGAAGAAGAAGAAGAAGAAGAAGAAGAAGAAGAGGAGGAGGAGGGGGAGGGGGAGGGGGAGGAGGAGTTTGGACTTGATATCCCACCTTTCACTCCCCTTAAGGAGTCTCAAAGCGGCTAACAATCTCCTTTCCCTTTCTCCCCCACAACAAACACTTACAGAGTGAGGCTGAGAGACTTCAGAGAAGTGTCACTAGCCCAGCAGCTGCATGTGGAGGAGCGGGGAAGCGAACCCAGTTCACCAGATTACGAGTCCACTGCTCTTAACCACTACACCACGCTAAAGGGGGGTCTTGTTGTCTAGAAAGCCCAGGACCTCCAAACACACTGCCCAGGCTTGCACCCCAGAGAGGCCATTTTGGTGCTGCTAAACAATGCAGGAGGCAGCAGTTATGCGTTACCAGCCTCTACAGCCGCAGCAGGTGCTGTGATTCTCCAGCTGTTTGACCGCCGGAGGCGCACTCCATCGTCTCTTGAGACAGACGGATGCCAACAACAATAATATATTTATTTATACTCCGCCTCCCCACCCCCCGTGGGACTCGAGATAACAGAAAGTATTTCTGAATGCAGAGCATAGTTAAACTATGAAAAACTCACTTTCACAGTGACAGCTGCCAACTTTAAAAGATCATTAGATACATTCACGGAGAATAGCATATTAATTGTATGTTTCTAAATACCAATTTGCTGGGAATCAAGGAAGAAGAGAGTGCTCTTGTGCTTGGGTCCTACTTGAAAGGTTGTTGTGAATATAAAGAGAGAAAGAGGAAACCTTTTGACCAACCCCCTTGAGGAGGAAGAGCAGAATAGGAATGGAATAAATGGGTTTATACTGAAGCTGTTTTTTGGGACGCGGGTGGCGTTGTGGGTTAAACCACAGAGCCTAAGACTTGCCGATCAGAAGGTCAGCGGTTTGAATCCCCATGTCGGGGTGAGCTCCTGTTGCTCAGTCCCTGCTCCTGCCAACCTAGCAGTCAGTTTGAAAGCACATCAAAGTGCAAGTAGATAAATAGGTACCACGCTGGCGGGAAGGTAAACGGTGTTTCCGTGCGCTGCTCTGGTTCGCCAGAAGCGGCTTAGTCATGCTGGCCACATGACCCGGAAGCTGTACACCGGCTCCCTCGGCCAATAAAGAGAGATGAGCGCCGCAACCCCAGAGTCAGTCACGACTGGACCTAATGGCCAGGGGTCCCTTTACCCTTTACCTTAAAGAAGCTGTTTTAGGTGCACGCCTAAAAATGCAAAGAGTAAATATGGCAAATGCACCTGTAAACCTATGTATCGTCCAGGTGGCCTTATCAGGGAGGGAGCAGCAGTTGGTTGTAGCTCATCGCTGAACGCCCATTCCACAAGAAGCCTAAGATTGCCTCTGTGTCGTGTGTGGAAAAGCTCAAATTGTTCCCGTCATAACCATTATAATTATTGTTATAATTAATATATAATTATTAATTATAATTAATAATGCCTTTTATTCAAATTGAAGAAGAGAGGGGCGCATTAAGGTGAGAAGAGATTGTCTTGTTTTGGAAGAGGAGGACATTTCAAAAGCAAACCCCATGATTATCCAGGCATTAAATAACCTGGTATAATTTCTCTGTGTGCTCTGCTCTGTCTCTCCCGTTAATTCCTCCTGAAGTTTATAGCGATCGTTCATTTTTCTGGCAACATGAAACATGATAACAGAACTCCCCTTTTGTTTTGGGTTTTGCTTTGGCTCTCTATCTAGCCGTTGCTGGAAGACCAGGAAAAGTCAGGGGAGGGGGGAAACTGCTGTCTTCCCCTGTGGTGCTCAGCACTAAAGTAGCAAGAGTGCCTCTGAACCCTGATCCTTCTCCCTATGTGCTTTAAAGGGGTAATTAAGTGGATTTATGCTCGCCAGGAAAAATTCAGAAAGTGCAGGGAGTTGGGTGGGTGGGTGTGAAGAGAGAGGTATGGAAACAAGCACACTTATCTGCCTAATCCTGTTACTCGTAATCTGGAAAGCACTGGATTCTGAGGATTGAGAAATGATTTGAGGAGGCTGGGAATGGGATTTGACTTTTTTGTTTGTTTATTTGTTTCCCTGAGGTGCATTAAATGACTGCAATGTCCGCTACTGTTTAGACATGAGTAGAGTGCAACTCGGGTGCAAATTTACAGCTATCTTTTCATCTCGCTTTGGAAAATAAGGAGACTGGTGTTAATTACAACCCATAGTATTCCCCTGGTGTCAGCTAGTTATGTTGGTGATAGACTGCTATCTGCAGTTCATAGCTTGGGGGTAGTCCTGGATCCCTTGCTGTCTGGTGGTCTCAGTGACCCGGAGTGCCTTCCATCAGCTTCGGCTGGTGGTCCAGCTACACCCCTATCTGTCCAGGGATAGCCTAACTACTGTTGTCTATGCTCTGGTAACCTCAAGGTTAGATTACTGCAATGAGTTATACGTAGGGTTCGGAAACTTCAGCTAGTGCAGAATTCAGCAGCCAGGTTGCTCACTGGAGCAATACAATTTGAGCATATTACAGTCGTACCTCGGAAGTCGAACAGAATCCATTCCCAAAGTCCGTTCAACTTCCAAAACATTCGGATACCAAGGCACAGCTTCCGATTGGCTGCAGGAAGCTCCTGCAGCCAATCGGAAGCCACAACAGACGTTCGGGTTCCAAAGAACATTCGTAAACCAGAACAATCACTTCCGGGTTCGGGAGCCAAAACGTTTGTCTCGCAAGGTGTTCGACTTCAGATGTACACCGATCCTGGTCTGACTGCACTGGCTACCAATTACTTTCCGGGCCCAATTCACAGTGCTGGTTTTGACCTATAAAGCATTAAATGGCTCAGGACCACAATAACTCAAGGATCGCCTCTTTCCATATGAACCTACCCGGACCCTGAGATCATCTTCTGAGGCCCTTCTTTGTGTGCCCCCTCCTCAAGAGGTCCAGAGGCAACACGAGAACGGGGCCTTCTCTGCAGTGGCTCCCCATCTGTGGAATGCTCTCCCCAGGGAAGTTCACCTGGCGCCTTCATTATACACCTTTAGGCACCAGGCAAAAACGTTCCTTTTTAACCAGGCCTTTGGTTGACCTGATTTACATCCTATGCCCTTTTAAAACATGTTTTTTTGGGGGGGGGGCTATTGGGTTGTTTTTTTATTTTATTATGTCTTTTTTTGGTTTTATATCTTTATTTTATTCTGTGAACTCCCCTGAGGCCCCCAGGTATAGGGCGGTATATTAATAATACAGTGGTACCTCGGGTTACAGATGCTTCAGGTTACAGACTCCGCTAACCCAGAAATAGTGCTTCAGGTTAAGAACTTTGCTTCAGGATGAGAACAGAAATTGTGCTCCGGCGGCACAGTGGCAGCAGGAGGCCCCATTAGCTAAAGTGGTGCTTCAGAACAGTTTCAGGTTAAGAACAGACCTCTGGAACGAATTAAGTACTTAACCCGAGGTACCACTGTAATCATAATAATAAGGACTTGCCCAGCTGTCAGGGGTTGAACCAGAGACCTTCTGCAGGCAAGATAGATGATCTGCCACTGAGCTATGGCAGCTTTGTGCCTTTGTGCCCATGTATTAATGGGCTAGGCTCAAACTTAAATGACCTCATAGAGAAATTCATGGAGGTTAAGTGTAGGGGCACCATTCATTAGGGGTAAAACTATCACTCCATAGACTGTCTCCTGGCAGTGGGAAGTACATTGTGCTGTAACAGAGGAGGGAAGAGAAGGGATGTAGAGCAGTAACTTTTGGCACAATCTCCCCTTGCAGCAGCTCATTGGGAGAAATTGTAATAAAGAACTTGTACCTGAGTTTGCTTATTTCCTCCTCTGCTCCAATCCATGTTCCTTTCATGTCGCGCCTTTTCAGATTCTAAACCTGAGAGCAGGAATTGTATTTTTATTTCTATTTAAGGATCTGTAAACCAGCCTGGGGGGACGCGGGTGGCACTGTGATCTAAACCACTGAGCCTAGGGCTTGCCGATCAGAAGGTCGGCGGTTTGAATCCCCACGACGGGGTGAGCTCCCATTGCTCGGTCCCTGCTCCTGCCCACCTAGCAGTTCAAAAGCACGTCAAAGTGCCGGTAGATAAATAGGTAGTGCTCCAGCAGTAAGGTAAACAGCATTTCCGTGCGCTGCTCTGGTTCGCCAGAAGCAGCTTAGTCATGCTGGCCACATGACCCGGAAAAACTGTCTGCGGACAAACGTTGGCTCCCTCGGCCAGTAAAGCGAGATGAGCGCCGCAACCCCAGAGTCGTCCGTGACTGGACCAAACAGTCCCTTTACCTTTACCTTTAAACCAGCCTGGGATCCTTCCCCTGTACCCATTGTTCCTATCAATTTTCAAGCTGCAACTTATTATTTTTTCAAAACGTGGGTTATGTTGGGCAAGGATGGTGTTCTTTAATCTGCTTTAAAAATGCAAATCTAAAGTTCTGGGACATCCTTCCTAAAAAATACGTAGTCTGGAGGCATTTTTCGAAGGACTAGGTGTGCTTCTGAAAGCGGAATAGCTCCTGCAATCAGGAGTTCACTGCAAATAATTGCGGTACCTTTTCTTCCTCTTGTTTCCAGCTGCAGTCAGAAAAATGCGGCTCAGAATTAGGGCACAAGAAAGGGCCTCCTCCCTTCCTTTTTCTATGTCCTTCCCTCTCCTGAATTCTGCTGGGAGCCAGCTGCTGTTGCTCCATTAGGTTTAACACCTCCAAACCCAGCCCACACTATCAGCACTCACATGCTCTCCCCTGTAATAATAGGGCTGGGGATTGGGGAAGAGAAGAAAGGAGGGCTGCTGAAACCTGTGAGCTCCTTCTCTCTCCCCCCCCCCCACTTCCCACATAGTAAATGTAGTGAGAAGAAGTACTCATCACCTATCAGCCTGTGCAGGATGAAAGGAAACATCCCAGGTTCTTTATCACAGTGGAAAGGAGGGGACAGAGATGGTTTTCTAATGGTTTGATTTCACAGGCTTTTGTGCCGCTTAAGTACTATTCAACTTCTTCCAAATCTCCAGAGGGGGAGTTTCCATGTGGCTATTTTTATCAGCTCAGCCAGATCATACAAAAAAAAAGCCCTATCTGACCAGATATCTAGCTAAACCCTGGCAGAGGTGCAAACAATAGGTTACTTCTTCCACTCCAAGATTACACACAAAAATAAAATAATACGCTTTGCTTTCATCCCATACATTCAGAAGCAACCACTACACTTATCTCTTTCTTTCTCGACTTCAGGGGCTATTGCTTCTTCTTAATAAGGATTTGCACCTGGGAATTGCAAGCGTCAGCCGCAGATACAACTTCTTTCTGATAGTGAAGAAACAATTTCGGTTGCAGCTTAGGAACACGGGAGACTGCCTCAAACCACCTGTCCATTCAGTTCAATACTGTCAACAGTGACAGGCATTGGCAGGAGTCTGGAGATATTGGAGACTGACGCCAGATACCGAGGTTTGAGCAGGATGAGGAGGGGAAAAGAGATGCTGAAGAAATCAATGTGGAAACCTTTCTACAATATACTGGCATAATCCTTGGAGATGGGGTGGCCGTTAGCAAGCTTTCTCACTGAAAACCTTTGATTAGGTGCAAGGGTAATTATAGTGAAACCTAGACAGCATCTTAAAAATCAGAGACATCACCTTGCCAACAAAGGTCCGTATAGTTCAAGCTATGGTTTTCCCAGTAGTGATGTATGGAAGTGAGAGCTGGACCATAAAGAAGGCTGATCGCTGAAGAATTGATGCTTTTGAATTATGGTGCTGGAGGAGACTCTTGAGAGTCCCATGGACTGCAAGAAGATCAACTGGTCCCTTCTGAAGGAACTCAGCCCTGAGTGCTCACTGGAAGGACAGATCCTGAAGCTGAGGCTCCAATATTTTGGCCACCTCATGAGAAGAGAAGACTCCCTGGAAAAGACCCTGATGTTGGGAAAGATGGAGGGCACAAGGAGAAGGGGACGACAGAGGACGAGATGGTTGGATAGTGTTCTCGAAGCTACCAGCATGAGTTTGACCAAACTTTGGGAGGCAGTGGAAGACAGAAGTGCCTGGCGTGCTCTGGTCCATAGGATCATGAAGAGTCGGACACAACTAAACGACTAAACAACAACAACAACAACAACTTGGTGGTGACATTTTGAAAATGATGTGCTATGCACAGAGCATCACTGGTGAGTTCTCACAGGATTCTTAGCGCTGGAGAAAGAACCTGGACTTTTCTCTCCCAGAAAAGCATATGTGCATTTAACAGTTTCAGCACAGAAGGTTCATTGGAACCACATGAGAAGCAAATATTAAGCTACATGCCGCTCAAATGCAAGGAGTTCAGATAAAAGCCAAATTAAGCCAATAAAACACAATTAAGATGCAGGAAAGAGAATTCCTCTTTGGAGTGGACATATCCAGCGACACCAGATTTATTTGAGGATCTGGCATGGGCTTGGCAAACCACACTACCCAAAGGAAACAAAATCAACCACAACATCAAAGTCGTCGAACTGACCTGAACAACAAATCTGTGTCCAGGGCAGCTGTTTACCAGCTCCATCTGGTACGCAGGCTGAGACCCTATCTGCTTGCGGACTGCCTCGCCAGAGTGGTGCATGCTCTGGTTATCTCCCACTTGGACTACTGCAATGCGCTGTACGTGGGGCTACCTTTGAAGGTGATCCGGAAACTACAACTAATCCAGAATGCGGCAGCTAGACTGGTGACTGGGAGCGGCCGCCGAGACCATATAACACCGGTCTTGAAAGACCTACATTGGCTCCCAGTATATTTCCGAGCACAATTCAAAGTGTTGGTGCTGACCTTTAAAGCCCTAAACAGCCTTGGTCCAGTATATCTGAAGGAGCGTCTCCACCCCCATCGTTGTACCCGGACACTGAGGTCCAGCACCGTGGGCCTTCTGGCGGTTCCCTCACTGCGAGAAGCCAAGTTACAGGGAACCAGGCAGAGGGCCTTCTTGGTAGTGGCGCCCTCCCTGTGGAATGGCCTCCCACCAGATGTCAAAGAGAACAACAACTACCAGACTTTTAGAAGACATCTGAAGGCGGCCCTGTTTAGGGAGGCTTTTAATGTTTGATGTAGTACAGTATTTTAATATTTTTTTGGGAAGCCGCCCAGAGTGGCTGGGGAAGCCCAACCAGATGGGCGGGGTATAAATAAATTATTATTATTATTATTATTATTACAATAAAATACCCAGTCATAGGGAGGTGATGTGCATTGTTCCCAACATAGAAGCCTACTCCTAGGGGCCAAGGTCCCTTTGGCACCCCCACCAATTACATGTTTGAGGGAACTGTCCTCGTCCCCCCCAGCTGATTGGAATTGCCATTCAAATGGGGGGGTGCCACATCTTGCAATTGATTATGTGGAGTGGGGCTTTTCTGGGCCCTCCCAATATTTTATTTAAGTTGGCACCCCTGGTTCCCAATGAGCAGGAGGAAGTGACAGTTCCCTGAACCACTTCCTAATCCGGATTGTACTAGTATAAAACACTTTCCCCAGTGGAAGAAATCTTCCCGGGCCATGAAGGGCATATGAAATCCACACTGTGACTTTCCCAGTTGTTAGAAGCAAGTTGTTGCAAGCTTACTGTCTGCTTGTGAAACATGGACCACTTATAAACATCATCTCCAACTCCTTGAAAGATTCTATCAATGGTGTCTCCATTAAATAAGCATTGTCCTAGAAATATATAAAATAAATAAATAAATTGTCCAGTGGCACCTTAGAGACCAACTAAGTTTGTTCTTGGTATGAGCTTTCGTGTGCATGCACACTTCTCCAGATACACACGATACACACGAAAGCTCATACCAAGAACAAACTTAGTTGGTCTCTAAGGTGCCACTGGACAATTTCTTTAAAAACAAAATTATATATTTCGACTGCGTCAAACCAACATGGCTACCTACCTGAATCTAGTACCTGCACAATGGTTTTTTTAGGTGCCTTTCAGCAATTAAACTCAACAATTAACAAAAGCTAATGTTGTTTTAAGTTGGCTTTAACACATTGGAGTTAGCTTCATCATCACGTAAGTGCTATCCGGACACCAATTAACAACTGGCTGATTGGGATCCTCACTGAGTTATCCAGAGTGTTGAGTCATTCCCATATACCAAACGCATTGCTAGGGTTGGAATAAAATTTAAATGTTTGCCATTGTGTTTGCCTTTGTAGCACAGAACTGCACTCATACCACGTTAACAGTCATAGATAATACTGCCCACTCACAACACAAAGAGCTCATAACCCACCTACTCTCAGCAGCCAGAAATATCATGGCCAGACACTGGAGAGACCAGTCAGGACCAATGGTATCAGATAGTATGGGTGTGACGGAAAAATCTAGGTGTGAGGCTGCTCAGTCACCCAGCTCGTTTGGCAGAGCCCGCGGGTCCCTGTGGAATAAAGGAAGGAGTCCAGCCACCAACCGGAGCAAACAGCTGTAGACCAAAGTTTATTGCACAACAGGTTCAAAGAGGAATTTTGAACCTTGAGGATGGGGTGACAAGAACTTTTAAAACTTTCCCACCATATCCCAGATTACAGTTCGTACAGCATCATTGCTGCATCATTGCTACATCACTGACATGTCACAAAAGGGGAGAGGTAGACCAGGGTTACACTAGTTTAACCTTGGCAAACATGTCCAGACAAGTCCTTGGTACAAGATTATCATAAGCAGACATGTCAGGGCAAGACCCAGGTATAAGATTAGCATAGGCAAACACCTCTGAAGTCCCACCACCCAAAGTACAATAGAACTTCCTTTGCATGTCTGGACCCCTTGGCAAGTCTGGGGATGAGATTAGGCTTTCCTTGGCCAACAATCAGCTCAGCAATTGTCACCTCTGGGCACTTCCTGGGGTAGGAGGTGTGTATACATGTCCTCACGCTTGGGGAGGTGGCAGGGAAAAGAGTCGTTTTTTCCAAGGGCAAAATAGTGTTGAAATGGAGGAAACTGGCCAAGAAGTTGATTTTATATGATTGCTAAAGCTAGGTAACTTCCCTGAGCTGTTAAGTCGAAAGGATACATGTATGCATAATATTTGTAACATTTAACAACTTTAAAGATGTGCCCACCCCCTCGTAATTTCCGTAACAATGGGAAACAGCCTTATTAGAAAAACTAACAAACTTACACAGGGACATATAGAAGAAGACGCCTTTACCCCGCTGTGTTTCCCCTCTCTGGCAATTGTTAAAATCATAGTTTCTTGGACACAGGGGAATGTCTTAGGCATTATGTGTGCTTTTATTACAAAGAGATGGGTTTCACAATTGAATCCTCCCCTGGAGTCAACTCCAGGGGGCCTGTGGGTACTTCGGCACCCACAATAATATATTTGTGGGGGCTGGGGCCCTCAAAGTCAATGGGCAAAGTTGAAGCCCTTCACTGTGGCAGCCACAATCTTCGGCACCTACGGAATTCCTCTATTCATAGGTCAACCTGCCTCCCTGAAACCTTGTGTCCTCGTTAAGTTGTAAGGACCTGTCAGAAAATAAAAAAGATGGAGACATCTGTATACAGGGCAATAAAGAAGCAGTTTACGGTGCTTCTCAGCATTAAGCCTTTTACCGAAAACAAGACATGCCATCTCTGTGAATTAGCTGCAGCACTTGGCATCGACTGTGTTAGTTTAAAGGTTTGCATCGAATCGTTAACCTTTATTATTATCAAGATCCCCATTGCAGGCGGTGTTAGACATACCTCATGCCATACCAGCTAATTAAGCCTGATAATACAGTTTTGCCAGGCAGGTCAAGAAATTATTTCCCCCAACAGTCTCTCTCATTACATTCAAGATTTCCAGTTCTGTTTCAATTTGGAAATAGATAATGCAGTCTTAAAATGTGTCTCCTCATAACAGGCAGATATGCTGATCTGGAGAGAATGTGGCAGCAAAACCAGTGAGACCTCGAGAGCTGGGCAGTTTCTCTTTTTGGCTTAGGAGCTTAAACCCAGAACCCTGATCGAGATTCTTCAAAGCACCACACTGTACCATTGTGTATAAAGCACATATTCATTCTTCCACTTTGGTTTTAGCAATTACTTCCCTCCCAATGACATCTCAGCTTATAAAATCAGGATATGAATACATTTTATCACATGAAGACCCATCAGTACTGTGGAAATATAGCTAGATTTTGTGCAATAGCCGTAAGTCAAAGAAAGCAAAATATTATACAGATCCACACACAAGAAGGGGACCCCTGACGATTAGGTCTAGTCGTGGCCAACTCTCGGGTTGCAGCGCTCATCTCGCTTTACTGGCCGAGGGAGCCGGCATACAGCTTCCGGGTCATGTGGCCAGCATGACTAAGCCGCTTCTGGCGAACCAGAGCAGTGCACGGAAATGCTGTTTACCTTCCCACGGGAGGGGTACCTATTTATCTACTTGCACGTCATGCTTTCAGACTGCTAGGGTAGCAGGAGCAGGGACCGAGCAATGGGAGCTCACCCCATCGTGGGGATTCGAACCACCGACCTTCAAATAGATAAATAAAATAAAAACGTGGTTTGAAACACAGTGGAGGCAAACCATCTTGCTGTGCTTTTTATTTTTATTTTTATTATTTATATACTTTATGATTTTCAATTTTATACATTTCAATCATTTTACAATCATTTTAGCATTTCAAAACTCGACTTCCTTCCCCCTCTTTCTGCGGTTCCTTCAATTTATTTTTAAGACTTTCTGTATATCCAAATTAACTTAATTTGCTCATTCATTCATCTACTTTAAATATATACTCTTGTATAGCTGGAGGTTATTACAATAATCCTGCCAATGTTTTTATCTGTTTACAGTTTGTTTGTAAATATTACATTATAAACCATTTCCATTCTTTTATATAAAGTTTGTTATCTTGATTTCTTATTTTTCCGGTAAGTTTCAACATTTCTACATATTCATAGCTGTCAACTTTTCCCTTTTTTAAAGGGAAATTCCCTTATGCCAAATAGGATTCCTCGCAAGAAAAGGGAAAAGTTGACAGCTATGTACATATTCCATAAGTTTTTGTATCAATTCTTCTTTTGCTGGGATTTCTTTCCATTTTTGCTGTGTTTTAAGCCCATATCGCGTGCACAACCTCCATTAAAATGGCATGTGGAGAGTGCTATAAAATCTATGCTTCCCTGCAAGAAATTGTGCCAGAGAGTATGGGATCTGCAGTTTCCCCTGCCTCCCAATTCAATCCAGGGAGCAGGGGAAATTACAATTCCCATGGAAAGAACAATATATCTAAGGAATATTTCTGGGAATACTAAGGGGGTGGGACACCCATCAAGGAACAGGATACCAAAGTATAAAAAATGTACAGAAATCCCAGTTGGTTTGTTGAGGCAAGCCATTTGCATAATGTCTATCACCACCTACGGGTTTATCCACACTTACTTTTTGCCCTGCTTTTTCCAGGAACCTGTGCCTTAGTGTTCCATGTCTGAGTGTGGGGTTTTTCCTTTTCTTTTGCCCCAAGCTTTCCCCATGAAAACCCATTCTTTAAAGCCAAATCAGAACAAACATCAATTCGGATTTTCCACGGATTGACATTTGCTCCGGTTGAGCTTTAAAGAGTGTTTTTAGCAAGGAAAGCTCTGAAACAACGACAGAAAGGAGTGGCGCTCAGAGAAGGAACTTTAAGTCGTTAACCATGTCTGGAAAGAGCAGAGCAAAGGTAAGTGTGAGTAAACCCTATATCTTACAACTCTTTCTATGGGATCTTTCTTCTGACTGTATTCACTATGCCATACAATAATAGGAAGAGGCGTGGCCTGTTCAATTGGGGGTTTCCTGACATGTATAAAACACACACTTCCTTGCAGTCATTGCTACGTTTGCAACCAAACCAAACTAACTTAACTCCTTCCTTGTGTAATTGGAAATCTCTCCTGTCCGTATAGTTAAAGCTATGGTTTTCCCAGTAGTGATGTATGGAAGTGAGAGCTGGACCATAAAGAAGGCTGATCGCCGAAGAATTGATGCTTTTGAATTATGGTGCTGGAGGAGACTCCTGAGAGTCCCATGGACTGCAAGAAGATCAAACCTCTCCATTCTTAAGGAAATCAGCCCTGAGTGCTCACTGGAAGGACAGATCCTGAAGCTGAGGCTCCAGTACTTTGGCCACCTCATGAGAAGAGAAGACTCCCTGGAAAAGACCCTGATGTTGGGAAAGATGGAGGGCACAAGGAGAAGGGGACGACAGAGGATGAGATGGTTGGATAGTGTTCTCGAAGCTACCAGCATGAGTTTGACCAAACTGCGGGAGGCAGTGGAAGACGGGAGTGCCTGGCGTGCTCTGGTCCATGGGGTCACGAAGAGTTGGACACGACTAAACGACAACTTGTGAATAAGCTCAGTTCTTAGGGTTGCCATATTTCAAATAGTGAAAATCCGGACAGAAAAGCATTTTTGGCCAAAGTTGCTGAGCTTGGGGGAGGCAGGGGCTTTTCTTACTTTTGTCCAAAGTTGTTCAGCTCTTTTGGCAAAATCGCAAAAAAAATGCCGTTTCAGACCAATTTTATGGAAAAATGGCAACAAAGGCACTGTCAACATGGGCTGCTTTATGTCCAGATTTTTCTGGACATTTGGCCGATTACCGCCCGGACACTGCTGCTGACTGCAGTATTCTGGATATATCCAGAAAATTCTGGACGTATGGCAACCCTGTCGGTTCTGGATTTAAAAACCACAGCCAGATTTCTTAAAAATCTACAGAAATGAAACAAAAGGACCACCAGATCTTTTTGAACTTCTAGCAATCTTTAGCATTTGGGGAACTCCCAGGCCAGTGCCACAACTGGAGAAAGATGTCGATAAACTGGAAAGGATTGTAAAATGAGTCACGAGGCTCACAAAGCATTTAGAGGAGGTTTCCCCTACAATTTTCTGTTTCTATGGAAATGCAGCTTTGGGAGTGGGCAATTTAAAGGAGACCAACAGTGGAGAGTGCAGATGAGTTTAACCCTTTGTCCACTTGCCATTTCTCTGTTCTAAATCACACCCCTTTCCCCATCATAAGCAGAAGGGAGGATCATTCTGGCATTAAAAACACACACACAATATTCTAATTATTTGAACTGTTATTGTGTATAAAACCAACTGTCTCCTACTGGAGACAGAAGGGAATAAAGGGAGATAAATCACTCTGGCATTAAAAAAAACCCCCACAATATTCTACTTATTTGAATTGTTATTGTGTATATCACCAACTGGAGACAGAAGGGAATAAACTTAGATAAATAAATGTGAGCAGAATTGTGGGTCCCATAAAATCAGTGAGTCTTTAAAGAAGTTCTATTTTCCCCAACCCAATATTAGGTGAATCAGATTATATTGTTGTAAGGTTAGGCTTACTGGCCCAATCGGTAGTGGATGGCATGATCATATGACAGCACACAGCTGACCTCCTGACAACTGAGTCCAGTTTTTTTTTTTTTTTTGGCAGGGGGAAACGCAGGGGTACGCATACCCCTAAACATTTTGTGAATCTAAGTTTGGCCTCGTTGAGAGGCAGTATTTCAATAAGAGTAGGAAAATGAGAGTAACCCTAAACATTTTTTTGGGGGGGGGGAAGCACTGACTGAGTCACTGCTATTTCTCCTCTCTCCTTCAATAATAATAATAATAATAATAATAATAATAATAATAATAATAATAA